>JANLJB010029760.1:0-17330 GCA_026212285.1 Bursera cuneata
GGAGAGCCAAGCCACTTAAATATCCCATCAAGTAGCCCATACTACTCAATGTGGGACCTTGGTACCAGGTCCCTATCAAAATATAAGTCTGCCTATATTGCACCAAAAATATTATTGAAAATTTAATTTAATTATATTTAAAAAAAAAAAAAGAGAAAAACTATAAGCAAAAATGCAGGGATTGGAAAATTTTTCAAATTTATCAGGTCCAGAAAATCTGTACCTAGGTATTGAAGTTTTCACACTTGGTTGGCTAGCATAGGCAGCTAGGGGACCTCTGAGGTTCGCATATTTAGTCAGAGCATTCTCAAGTTGTGGAGGTGGTAACTATAATCAACAAACAGAAAAAGAAAGTTAGAAACTCAAAATACCAATAAAATAAAGGGAATTGTCCACACTTGAAGTCGATAAACTACCTGTAATAATACAGGAAAAGAATGTGGTCGTGTTTGAGACACGCATTTCAAGAACCCAACCCACAACTTTGGCATTCTCCACACCTGTGTACAGATCAGTTGGAACACCAATGTATTATGAGTACATTAACAAGAGTAGAGGCAGTAAAATTGTGAAGTTCTGATTAATAAATTACAAAAGAGATACTTCTAGATGAGCCGGCATACCTGTTTACTCACAAGTTTGGACAGTATTTCCATAACAAAATCAACCTGAATGCAAGCACGGAAATTATAGATTACTTTTTGATCATTCTTCATTTCATTCTATGAATTCACTAATAGAAATAACTACTATCACATGAACAACTGTATATGGGCACGTAAGATCTTCATTATAAAAGAGTGATAGGCAAACCCAAAAATAAACCTCATAATGGGCTCGGCTTTACGAAACACTTTACAAAAACAGTAAGGAAAAAGAAAAGTTATCAGAATTCAACCAGAATATCACCATAATTCTCAGATATAACTTCATATAATTATCTAATACGAAACAAAAGACTTCTAGAAATAATTATCTTGTTATTTATATTTCAATGTCGGACCATAATGACTCCAGAAGATACTTCATAATTGCAAATTACAAATTGAACTGGGTGACAATACAATTTCTAAGGTGTATCATTTTCTTTTCTCTAAATTTTTATACATAATTTTGTTATCTAGGTTGACTATAATAAGATCATGGCTTCTTTCAGTGTACCAGCTATCAAGGAATTGATATCTTTTGGCATCTTACGTAGCATAATCCCCCATTAGCCTCTGGACAATTACAGACAAGGACTAGATACAGCCAATAACGCTTTGAGCTGGTAGCATATGAGGTCACAGCATCTTTATATAAAGATCCATATTAATTTTCAATCTTTAACAAGAGATACGAAGCAACATAAAAGGAAAAGAGTTTACCAGAGTAGGAAAAGCATCAATTGCCTGAATAACTGTTCTCATGAAGAGTAGTGGCAAAGGAGTCTGATCAACCTGGAAAAAAAAAAACTAAATAAATCACTATGGAAACAAAGTTATACACACATGTCCACTATCAATTATAGACTATACATACCATTTGGTTCAAGGCCTTGGCCAAAACCTGATGTGTGAAAACTGTGCGTTGTTCAAAACAAGCTGAGCAAGCATCTGTTATCTGAAAACATGAAACATAGGATCATTAGCAGTGTGCACAAAAAAATAGTGGAAAAACTTAAAAGCCCATAACTTTCATCTAGACATGGCATCGCCACCAACTAATGTTAAATAAATTTGCATCATGTAACTGAAATCTTGTTTATTATTAACAAAAACTCCCAACTAGGTTAGCCCAAGAAGTAAGATGTAGTGCTATTAAGTTGATAGTCTAAGGTCCAGGATATCTATATCAGAATACATAGATCACCATCTTGGACTGAAGTGACATTTTGAAGGATGAAATAGTGTTAATACTGAAACACAACCTGAAAAATGGGCAGAAAACCCAGCGAAACTAAGAACTGTTAGCTGGTATGCTTGAATTAAATTGAAAAATGAAACAAGCAGGTTGGTATAAAACCAAACACATTTTGGATGTAAAGATGAATGATGACAGTTATAGCAATTATATAGAAGTTGCCTACAATAGTTCTGTCTTTCCATTTGAGTCTAACTAATGCATTTTGTTGGAGGAATATTTAATTCAAGCAGAAATGTGTGAGAAGATATGTCTCTACATGCAGCTGAATGGTTAAGAAACAATGCATCCCATCCAAAAGATAAATGTACTAAATTTGTTGAGTATACCATTGCAACTTCCAAAAGCATGCTTCTTAGTATTTTGATTAATGAACATTGCCTATACAAAAAATGCAATATTCAACCACAAAGCAAACAACCTAGAATTAGACTACATTACTCTATAAAGCCCAACCTGGCCAAAACTGAATTCCGTAACTAGTTTTCTATATTTATTAGTTAGGATGAGCTTTCTTGAGCCCTAACACATCATATTGCAATTACAATTTCACATATGGCCTAAATTATTATTGGAAATGAGGAGGGTGTCAACACAAAGACCGTGTACGATTTAAAATTGCCATTCATAAGTCACTATTACAGTAAATCAACCAAGTAGACAACTCAGACTGTCAATTCAGAATGGTTGAAGACATGCCTTTTTGAGTGCCAGGCCATCTCTCTCAGGAGCAATATCATGTATTGCAACCAACACTTCCACAGGTGTTAAGGCTGGACCTGTATGAGCCGAACCCTGTCATTAAAAATTATAAAATCTTAGCAATTTTGTTCAATTTGAAGATAATATATGAGCCGAACCCTGCCATTAAAAATTACAAAATCTTAGCAATTTTGTTCAATTTGAAGATAATAGAAAAGGAAAAAAAACATATTATCTTATTCCATTATGAATCAATTTTCCAGCTCAGAAAATACCAAAAAATCACCGACAATGAACTAAGGCTAGTTGAATCCTACATAGCAAAAGAGACATAGAGGGAACTAATTGAGTAATTGCAGCACACATAACTAGCATGGAACTCCAGCTTATTAAAAAAAAAAAACTGCAGAACATATATCATTGCTGTTACGGCATGGCAGATCAAAATAAAAAATCTATTATAGCTACACATGTTACTAACGCATCCACACTTGTGTCAGAAGCCACCACAGCCCCTCAAAATTCACACATTCCCTACATATTATTTTTAAACTTAGTGCAAATCTATGCTTTGAATTGATCAACAATTACCTTCCAACAAAAGAATAAACCAGAGTGACTCTTATCTTTTCTTTGACAACAGTAAAATAACAAACAAATATGTCAGCCACTTGACAAGTAAATAAAAAAGTTCAGTCCCTGAACATCCTACGAGGCCAATAGAACCCAAAAGTACAAATTACGAAGTTGCGTTTAGGGAGTTCATGTATACCTGTAGTATGTGAGCTAGTGCCATCTGGAACTTTTCTAATGGAAGGTCGACCAGGCGAGGGAAAATAGGTAGGACCTGTGATTATAAAATGATTAAATTGACACTCATAAGAAATTGTGTATATTAAGTCTGTCAACTTCATAAATGAAACTTATGCAACTAACAGGAAAATTAAGAAGCCAATTTCATAGAAGAAAATTTGGAAATTAGATAACATTTGATCTAAAATATGAGTCAATCCTAACTAAGTTTTGTTCAAATTTAGACTGATGCAAGGTTTGAGTTATCTGATGCGATTTATTTCTTGGCTGACCTGTCCAATTTTCTAGAATAAGAATCCGGTTAGACAAAATGCCGCATAAAACAAATAAATATAGCCAAGCAGTGAACATTATCATTTCGTTATGTTTTCAGTTACCCTACTACATAAACTCATCAAGATCTTGATTTTAAAAGTCAAAACCAAAAGTTATAAAAATTCATGACTCTTGACTTCTAGATCTTTCATGGTCTAAGTATTTCCAATTATCCTGTATGTTTCATAAACTCCATTCTGATTTTAACTCATGCATGATTTCCAAATGTCATTTCTTATAAACATTGATCTGCTACCTTGTGAATCCAAGAGGTTGCTAGTAAACACTCACTCTGGATGGTTTATGACTATAGGTAGCCTGTGCATATCAATCTATATACACTTCATGAATATTATATCATTCTATCTAATGTATTATTTACATGGCTACCAGCTAGCCCATGCCAAAACCGGTTTCTAAATGGGTGGGGCTATAGTAACACACATTTTCTAAATACACACTTTAGTCTTTTTAATATTAAGTTATATTTCACAAACCCTCTTAATTTCAATACAAAATTAACAGGTCAAGATTTAATGGAATGACAAATTATGCTTAATTAAATTGTGGGCCAATTCCAGATCCTACAACCTTTCTAGTACAGTACTCAATACTGAATATTCTAATGCAAAATCAACATGTAAAATCATAGCTAACTGAAAAAAAAAAAAAAAAAAAAAAGGAAAAGGAAATTTGGGAAGTAAACCTCATTCTTGGTAAGTGAAGAAAGCATAGGAATAAGAATTGTAGCATCCTGCAAAAGAAATTAATTGTCTAAATGAGGCCTGTGATAATAAAGTTTTAAGTATGGATAAGAAGCAAAACACATTATGCGTTAAGTGAGTGAAAAACCTTTAACTTGGTTTCATATAAATGTTTAACAGTGGCAATTAGGTGGGGAGAAGGAGCTGTCTCTTGGGTCAATATTTGCAACACCTAACCAAAACAAAACCACTATCAGCAAAGAAAAGCAGCTTCAAGCATGAAAAAGACCGATCAGAAAACAGGGAAAAATGGCTTACCAAGGTCAATAGATTTTCACTTCCTTGTGGAGGATTTGATATTATATGCAGCAATTCAGAACAGGTTGAACCTAATGCCCTTACAAGAATTGGGATATGGCGATGAAAAGCCTGCATCATTCCAAAAGGTCTGAAGTAAGAATAAAAAAGCAATAATGCCACTGCTAGCTAGAATTTACTTTTTCAAAAAGATAGAAACAAAAAAGAAGGGATAAGCACATCCAAATTCCTTTGTCACTCAAGATCCAGTTTCCATATTAAGAGAAAAGATTCTATTTACATAAGGAGCGCATATGCAGTCCAAACAGTATCTTGCAGGATCAGTCCATTTTTGCCTATCTCTTATTCTTTTTCATATATATAAAATGCAAAAAGTAATCAGTGGAGGGAATGGTCAAACTGTGCTGTCTGCCAAAACAAACTTATGTTGAAATCCTAACTTGCCACTTAATATAACCCTTAGCTCATAATTTTCACAGTAGCACAAGAAAGGTTGCAGCACATAAAACAGTTTTCACTAGACAGACCCTTCATTTCACCAGAAAGTACCCAAGTTAGACACCATGACAGGAACAATAGTATGGTACTAGCAATCCTGGAAGTATCTATTGCAAGAGATAACCTAACACTGTTCACGTGCTAAAACCTAGGGAACACCTAATGCATGTGTTTCAGCATTCAAAAGTTAAACTGGCCTATATGCACAGACAGCCTAGCCTAACCTGCTGTTATCCATAATGATCAAGGGATATAACATAGCAACAATAACATACCTGCTTTACCGTTTTCGGAGCTCGCACATAATTATCAAAAACAAGTTGAAGAAGACTCGGTTTCTAAAATGAAAGAAAATCCGAATCAGCATTATGCAAAAGAGAGAGAGAAGTGGAAAAAAAAAAAGGATCAAAATCTTTAAATTTGTTGGTTAGAGAGAAATTGTATACCAACCTTTGTACATAAAGCAAAAAACAAAGAAATGAGACATTGAGCTTCAGGAAATGAAACAGTTGAAACACTATGGGCAACTGGCTGTGAACCCCTCATGCGGTCCACTTCAGGGGTTTCAGAATCTGATGCCAGGGAGCTGCTAAAGGATGTCTCCTGGCTTCCAACCTGACACGATTATTCAGCAAGAAAATGAAAACATATAAAAGAAGTTGTAAGATTTCCTAAAAGCGGAACAAGACGTAGGAGAGCAAAAACTGTCTTCTCTTTTTCCCTCATTTTCTTTAAGTTATTTTGTTGGAGAAACTGCAGGTGCATTTGTAGTCCCTTCTACCGGTGTGATAAAGTTGCTATTCATGATAAATCCACAAGTTTTTCTAGGCACATAAATAGCTCAACTCTATAGGAGCAAAGCATAAAAGGCGTTTAATCTTAGGTTGCACCAAATAGTATTATTTTGATACCAGGCTCTAGGGCTGTAGAATAGGGGCACATAAGTGCATAGCCTGCACCTAAAGGCTTTGCCTGATGCATGTGTACTAGATGCCAAAGCAATCAAGTTTGTTGAAACAGACATGTGCCAACCCAAAAAGAATTTGAATATTTGGCATATAACAGAAAGATTAGAAAGTGAAAAATAACACCTGAAAGGCAAATATAGACAGAACTACAAGTAGGTTGCATACCTCCCCCTCAGATCTTTGATCACCGGGCCCTGATTGTGGATGCTCTATATCAGAAGAATGCCGATTCACGGCAGACAGCATCATATTTGTTGCATATTGCTCAATATTTTCTGCTATGTAGCTTAGTTGAAAGAGTTTGTTTGATACCTATCCACCATAAACAGAAGAAAAATGTGCCATTGTTAGCATGATTGAGGAGTAGGATACAGTCACAGAATTAGACTTCTGTTTCTCCCCCTTCCATAACATTAATGAATGGTAAGTTTCCATACCAGCCGGATAGCTTTCGCTCGAATTTCATCTTGTGAATGAATAGCACACTGACACAAGAAAGAAGATATGTTAGAGAGAAATACCATAAAGCAATCAATAGATCATAGGACCGCAGTTTCCTCACATACAAACACCTTCTGTAGCCTTATACTATATCTAGTGCCGCGCCACACATGATTACAATAAACTAAACGAAACAACTTTTATGCAGTGAAAAAGATGATCAACTAATTCAAGGCCAAGCAAAAGATAGTACACAATTTTCTTTATCTTTCAGCTATTAGCCCAAAGGAAGAAGCGCATATCTCTTTTTATTTATCTTTTTTTATACCTAGAAATTACTCAAACCTTTTTGAGTCCACCTGAGTTCTAAGTACTTCTAGGACCTATAACTTTAGTAATCAAGAAACTTGTGGAATATAATCATATCCCAAGAGGTGACTCTGAAGAATTCAACTTCTTCTTTGGAACCAGGTCTATCTATCAATATAGAATTTCATTCCTTCATCTAATCATTAGCACTTACCCTGTGAAAATCTTTATACCACCTCACCTAGCAGAGAAGCATGACTATCACTACAATAAATTCAAAATGAAGTAACTAAAAAATTCTAAGATATGAGATTTCCATGGCCAATATACCTTCAAAGCTATATCTAAGCAGGCTAGTCGGTTACTTGGACGCCCCAAAATCAAACTCCAAACGGCCCCCAGGCCCTGAGTTATGCGCTCACCGTCATGGACTTCTTTTCCATGGAGACCAAAAACACCAGAAGAGCAGAGATTGTCTAACAGTTCTAAGCCAGAGTTGGGCAAAACAGGAACTTCACCAAGAAGCCTACTAAAAGACTTGTCTGACGCTGGAAAAGTCTCGAGCAAAGATTTGGCCTACATTGAGAGAGTTTAATAATTATAATTCTCAAGCAAATAAAATAAAATTGACTTAGCTGAATCTTTGCCTACCACTGCCAAGAGGAATTTTTCATACAAAACAGCAGCACATGAAGAGCTCTCAATTGAACCCAAGATCATAAGAGAATTCAGATGATATAGAACATTCAGTACGAGTTCATGCCCCTGAGAAAAAACGTAGAAAAAACAATTTAAGTATTGAAAAACACAAGTTTCATAAACAATCCTGTAAACAGACAAATAAACAAAGTCCAGCCCATATATAAGTTCTGGATATTCAGCCACAACATATTAATAGACTCCATCGGCTCATTTTACCTAGAAAAAACCGACTAGAAATAATATATTCAATGGCCATAATGACATAAGATAGTTTTGGAAGTAGGTCAAATACAAGTCATACAAACAATAAAACCAACACCTTGTTCGTTTATGAATTTTGTGCTTTTGTTTTCAAAAGGATTTGATTTTTAAGTATATGTGATTGATATTGAATTTTGTAAAGTATATGCATGGTTGTTATTAATTGTATTTGAATTTGAAATACACTAGAGAATGTGCAGACCAGGAAAATGTTTTTCAAAAAAATACACGAACACAACCTAAATAATCAAAATCGTAAAACAATTAAAATCCAAATAAAATTGAAAATACAATTCTTGCTCAAAAAAGAAATATTATTTGATGCAAATTCATACTACATCAATTTGGATCATGATGAGAAAATAGTAGCAGCTACACAACAGACCAACATATTGACAGAAAGGTTAACAGGCTCTGCCGATTTGGACCAGAATTTAATATTTTATCAGTTTCCTAACTTGTTTAATATCAGAGCAGCCACTTTGACCCATTACATGATACTAAATTGGTTAAAAAGTGGAATATATACCTTTTGCTGTTGATAATTTGCAACAACATGTTTTTGCAGCATCAAAACAATGTCATCATCTGCACCAATCTGAAAATGACAATAATTAAATTATTATAACTGTGAGAAATGCTTATCATAGACAGTTGTAAAACTGTAGTAAGCAAATGGTCCCCAGAGCCCCAAGATCATAAACATAATCTAAAATAATATTTATGGCATGCCAAAGAACATCTTGATGAAGCAATTCACTTGCTGCAACTAACAAAGGAAAAACCATGTTGAAAACAACCTCATTATATTTTCCATAAGGGCAAATGCTCCAAGAAGATCAATAAATTAATTTCAAAGAGTTCAAAAATCATATTGCTCACCTGAGTGATCAATCGAGCAAGCAATCCCATGCATGTCTGGCTACACTCTATCCCCTGGAGATGTTTGTAAGATTCGATAATCTGTTCAACTGCCAATTTTCTTACACTTCTCTGCTGTTCTTCAGTCAGCTCAACATGTAATGGAGGAGGAGGTAAATCTTGACTGGTCTCCTCAGATGCAGATGCATTTGAAACAGCTGGAGAATGCTGATCAGAATCTAGGAAAATTGATGTATCGTTTTCATGTACTATGAAATCAGACAACCCCACTGCAACAGAATCTTCCTCAACTGCATGAAGAGGAGATAGTTTGTGATCTGAAGAAGCACAAACCTCTGGAATTGGGACAATTTCTTCAGATCCAACAAGTCCTTCCTCCTTGGAATTTGGTTGATCAATTTTTGGAACTGATAGGTTTTCTAGAGTCTTATCATCACTTTTGGCACTAGTCATAACAGATGCTGGAGGATTTTCAAAAGCAGTCGTAATGGCGAGTGAAGGAGGCCTACTTACGGAGACAGAACCATCAAACTCAGCTTGCAGTGAGCCAGCATCATCTGCAACTGGTGTGGATGGAACTCCAATAGTTGTTGACACACGCCGGGGATCCAAGCGCCGGGGATCCTGAATAAGCCAGCACTAACTTATATTAAAAAAACTGAAGTTAGAAATCCTAAATATTTAACAAATTAGAATAAGAATAATAGTAAAAGCGAGTAACATAGAGAAGTAGTAACCCTTCGTGGGTCGCGTTTAGAATCTGCAGCAGAATTATTGACAGTGGATGTATCCGGCAAAGATGAACTAACTACGGTTGCTGAAGAAAGAGGTACTTGTGCTTGTGAGGGGAGAACTGGAGACTGCATAGTATTTATTTGAGTCAACAGCACTGCAGCCTGTGCTGGACTACTCAAAGAGCCCATTTGTCGAGTTACCGGCAAGTTCCCAAGCGTTGTCACAGGTGGGAGGTTCTGAGGCAGATGCCTCATATTAGTTATCACAATGTCAGCCAGCAGATCAGGATGAACATTTGAAATGAGTATCTCAAGTGATTCAGCACCTCTTTCTCCTTCAGCAAGCAAAGCACCAATCATTGCAATCATTTGCTCCACAGGATTCAAATCACTTTCCAAAAGAGGAACATTAGGAGACACTCCATTCACAGAAACAAAATCTTGTCCAGAATCATTAATCTGAACTGACACAGGCAATTGGGTATTAGGACCATAACGACTGCGCTTAGAAGCTGCCTCAGGACCATTATTGGGCTCTTCATTATCCTGAGGCACAGACCTTTTTCTTAAGAGATCTCCTGAAATAGGGAGCTGGGTTGATGATTGATCATCCTGACAATGCACCATTAAATTCAATATGATGGACAAATATTTGGTAAAAGTTGGTGACTAAATTCTATTAAGAAAAGCATAATTGCCAAATATAATTATGAAAAGATGATTACCCTGCCTGACCGAGTTTCACGTGAAGCACGCTCAGAATTTTTAATCATTTTATCAACTTGTCGAACAACTTGATCAGCTGCCTCCCCAGCATTCAATGCTCGTAGAGCTCTATGCAATCTGTCTCTAGACTGTAAACAAAAATAAAAGGCCACAAGTCAGCCACAAAACCAGGCCAACAGTTAAAACACTTTTAGAGTTTGTGCAAATATTAGTGGCCTAATGGGTTGACTTTCCTTCTCCTGTCAGGTTAGAGAGCAATTGCCCATTAAGAGCAGTAGTCATATAACTGCTCATTACCATTTGGCCTTTTGGGCTTCTTTCAACAAAGAGAAATAGTAAGTAGAAATGCTAAAAAAGAGATAAGGTAAGATACAACTTAACATATATAAATTCCAACTAGAAACATAATGGGCAAAGCAGAAAAAACAGAAAAATAAGTATACAAAGTGATTTATAAGATGATAATGCAAAATGTTTAACAACCTCACCTCTATAATGGTTGAATGAGTACACCGGAGGAATCCTAAAAAGGCAGTCCTTAAGGAGTACTGGATACTGACACCATGACATGCCCTCACAGTCTCAAAGTTTGGGTTAAAATCAAGTAGTGCAGAAAGAATATTATTATAGGTGAGTGGCCTCTTCCTTGCTATAGCTGCAAGACTATCACACAAATAAATACATTGTCAGATATGGTTCAAAAAAAAAAAAAAATTGCAGTGGCAGTTATTTGAGAAAAAATAGAGAAAGTAAAACTGATGGCAAAAACCAAGCTAAGAGAGCAAAATGAAAGCAAGACATTGAGACAAAGGAGGGGAAGAAGAAACAAATTGCTTTGACACTCAAGCTCAAAAAGATAAGCTCTAGACTTGGACTCACTTTCCCATAGAGTTTTACTTACACTACATCCAATTCACCATATTTAGTTTCCAAGCAGCCAGCAAATCATGGAATTTTATGTGGTGAAAGCAAACAAGTTTCAGATATTGCATATTCTTTGTGAGGACTTGTTACTTTCTATTAAATGAGATTATGATAAAAAGCAATGCATAGAGAAAGGCAACCATAGGAACCTATAACAGGTAGCAATGAAGAAACAATGTCCAAAGCAGAAAATACACCAAAGCAAAATTATGGACAGCATAATATAAATCAACAAAAATAGATTATCATTCACAAGCAAAGATCATATCAAACTCTATACTTTCCAACTGATTTCACCTATCAAGAAGATAGTCACTTGATGGCCAAGCTCAATGTAGTAAAACATATATATATATATAATGTAATACCATTCCTCCTATAAATTCGGAGTCAACAAGCTTATCATGTTGATTCTGAAACCTAGCCACCTTTGATATGGTGATTAACCATGCCATTAGAGCCCTCTTATATATAAACACTAGATATCGAAGGCCAGTAAGTAAATTAAGAAATTTTTTAATAAGTGATGTGAGGTAATTGAACATACTATCATTAAAGACAACTGATTAGAAGAGAGAAAATTCTAATAGAGAGAAACATCCATTACAAGTAACTGAATGAAAATTGTGTAAAATCAAACAGTGATCTCCTCCAGGCTATTTTAGCAGAAGTCAAATAAAAGCTTCAGAGATTAATTATCACATTGATCCCATTTGACTATATATGGATTTTTTAAAATAAATAAATATATAAAGGAAGAAATGAAAGTATACTGATATTAATAAAGCCAAGATTGGAATGTACTTATCTGCCAGAAGTTACATGTACACTTGAAAATCAGATAATCGCAAAGTTAATACCACTCTGTAGTTTCAACTTTTTTTTTGGGATACAAAACAGAGTGTATATATTTATATATAAATTTCAAAGTGGTATATGTGTTGTGATGCAGACCAGGAGTCCACATAAGGAAGAAATATATAAATGGCAGCAAACACCACAAAAATGCCCAAAGCATACCACTCAATAAGTTCAACAAAAGGAATAAAATTACTGTTGTTATATTATTCATATTATATTCCGAACATATTGCAGCGGCTTGGCAAGCCTTCTTGGTCAGAAAGGATCAGAAAGTCAGTCACATAATATTGGTCTTACCAGAATTCCAGACCAAGGTCACCTAGAGACTAGGAATAAAAACTTTTTCGTTACACATAACCATGAAGAACTTCAAGAATTCCATATCTTCCTTTACATTTTTCTCCACCAAATAGGTTCTTTGTTAGCCACAGAGTTCAAAGCATGCAGAGCCCCTCAATGAAATCTGTTTATGAATGACACACATATCTTCACTGTAATACTAGTAATTTTTCTATTAAAAAAAAAAAACAAAAAAACAAAACCTTACAAAAGGAATGCCAAATAGCTAGAGTTTGCAAGGGTACAAAATCTCACCGTCCAAAACAAAGAATTTTTTAGAAAAATAATAACAATAAAGAACTACACCTATAAGACACAAGGATAAATAAATTTTGGAACTAATTTCCCATTATAGACATGATTCCTATCTTTGACCAAAGGGAAAAAGAGTTCAATCTTTCCTCTTACATCCCATTTCATCTTCCTTAATAAACTCATGTATCTCCATTCCTCATCAATCTAGAAGTGTATGACTGGTCTACTTGTCAAGTGAAAGTAAATCACAGCAGCAAAAGCCAGCTTTCCGTCCATGATTTATGGACTTTACTCTCCAATGCTCCAACAACACAAGTTAGTAGTATCATAATTTTTTGACAGAGCTAAAACTTTTTATTACTTCATATGAAATAGCATGCTGAGGTTTTCTGAGAAATGCAGGGATAAATAAAGGTCAAAGAAAAAACAGTCAATTGAGTAAAACCGGAAATCTTAAAAGAGAGACTTCTGGAAGAAAAAGTATGTGTTCCAATGAACCAAAAAACTTTTGATGTGAGGATTTCTATAAGCTGGATCACAGCCATCCAATTTCAGTTGTAAAATGAAATCCTAAATAAAGCAAGACAAAATACCCAACTTGTTAAATCATTTTTAAATAAACTGGACTTCAAGATAGCCTGAAAAAAGTAGATTGCAACAACATGACAGCTAATGTTTTAATAAGCAGAACAGACAAAGTTAAGACATCTGCTGTCACCCTAAGGCATAGCAACACAAAAAACCACATAAAACATTGGATGCATAAAAACCAGATATTATAGTGCAAGACTCATTTCCAGCAAGACTGCCAAATTCACTACCTCCAATAACCAACTACTATTGCTACACACCTCATCTGACCTCCTAAATCAACAAAAACTGTTATATACCCACCACCTCCAGAGCCAATCCCTTCAAACACCACCTTGAACAATTTCTCATCATCATTGTAACTGCCATGCCTACCACCACGACATGGTTGTTTTTTACCCTCCCATTCCACCCTAACTTATCAATAATCTCAATATTTTAAGTTCCAATTCAAATGAGATTGTGTTAATTGTAAAAATTCCTTGTTCATATATTTTTGGTTTTCCCAAGGATATATACATATAATCCCATTCTAAAGAATCCAGGAACACTAAATACAACATAACTTTCACAAACTCTTCAAAGAAGCAAATGTGACATAACACATAGGTGCAAAAAGGGAAAAACTCATTGCACTATGTCTTAAAGGAGACCACTGAATAAAATTCATATACAGGGCAAATAATCCGTTGTACAAATAAATCTACAAATCTTATAACACTAATCTACATAATCAGCAGAATCCACTCCAACCACCTGTAGAAAATATTCAAATGACAGCATTCTTTCATGTTTCTATTTAACTTCCATCCTAATAAAATTAGTACAGATCTTTGGAAAAGAACAAGCATGAAAATCTAACTAGCGACATTTATCTTGCAATTCGAACTAGTGAAATAAATAAAAATAAAAACAAAACTCTAATTTAAATACAAGACCACCTAGACATGCCATTGCTTATATACTTGTTCCACATTTCAACATGGAGTTCTTATCCCACTAGAAAATTCATTGCTGAAAACTTAACCATAATTTTGCCAATAGTTTCTTTCAGGTTTCACAATTTAATCCACTAGAAAATATTTTACCGACAACTTTTTTATCCTTGAATCATTCTTCTTTCCTCAATATATCTGGTGAAATTAAATTCAAGATATCAACATTACCAACCATATTTCCCATCTCCTCAAGCTGCTATGCAGACAAAACACGCTGTGGAATCCTCATTCTCATGAAAACATTAATCTTTTGGTAGAATAAAGCATATACATTTTGTATATTGTTCAGTAGCATATGTTACCCAGCTTAACATGCACGGAAAAATGAAATCTGATGAACAAAATGCTCAAACCCTGACACAACAAGAATATTGACATCGAAATAATAGGAGCTTCAGATCATCAAATAAGATAGACAAAATTTAGTATCACAGCGAAAAATTTTAGTACACAGGATCTCAAATTGTTCCTCAAATGCAAATCCTGTGCATCAGACCTTTCGTCACCTTATTCATGTTCGCTTTTCTCTTACTGAATGCATCATTAGCTTCAGCTACATCCCAAAACATGAACAAACAAAGCTTTAACCTTTGTAAGACTTGTCTTAGTTACTCAATGCTAGATATGAGAATGCCTGTAGCAAGTTGCTGATGAAATGACTAAGGGTGAAAAATCAAATTGCGAACCGAGATTAAATACAAATTAGTTGTACTTGATGGCAAAATTTGCCGTATAATAAATGATCATAAACAAAATTTAAAGAAAACAATGCCTTCAATCTAACTTAACTCCTACAATTTCAACTGCAAAAGGTGCCAATGGATTGTTTCATCTAGCAACCGATAAGGAATACTGGACAACCAACAACTCCTACAATTTCATTTAAATTACTTTTACTTGAAATGCTGCAAATGCATAACACTTGGTCTAATGAATTGAATCATAAGTATCGAGTGAGTAATTTCCAACATTACTTTAACTGTTTGATAATTCATGGCTAATCGCTGTTTTGCAATAGTTTTAAGTTTTTAAGTAAAAGCTGAGACCTGTGTGGTACAATCTTTTTTGACAAAGGTCCAAAATGATTACCTATCAAGTGAGAAGTAATAGAACAAAAATTTATTTTACTATTTTCACCTAACAATGAGAATTTTCTGCAGAATATAAGTTTGTATTACTGTACATTGTAAAGTCAAAATCAAACAGATAAACATCAGCCATAAGAATGCAGTCTCACAAAAAACAAGTGATGGAAATTTGGGAACCACAATAAATGAAGAGCAGCGGGAACATTCCTATTCAAAAGTAACTTTTAATTATCAAAGGTATTTAATGTGCAACTGTTATAAAATGCTTAATACATTTTGAAATAATCACACATCATTAGCTGTACACGCAGACAGCAAAAACTCAAACAAAAGTTAATTAAATGGTCTAACAGTTTACAAAGCATAAACTGCATTGCTTGACCGCCAAGTTTTCTCTCCGAACATGAGTTGACCAATTTATCCATCGCTTAACCATTCCTACACAGGACAATGCTGCTCCTTAGTACCAAAAACATGTGAACATTGTCTAGCCCTGTAACTCCCAAATCTGGACCATCAATGCAGCAGTATCCAAGGCATTAACTCCTCTCAGCATGCTGCTATGATATCACAAACAAGCAGTTGAACTTGTACTACAACCTGTTTCCAAGCTTCAGTGATCCCTCCAAAATTTTCAAAGATATTAAAACTGAGGGAAAAATATAGTTTCTTCCCTATATGTATAAAATTTCAAGGCCACCAATAAGTGGAATAAATTAAAGGATTAGGACCATGTAAAAGAAGACACAACAGTATGATACTAAATGCAACCCAATATTCATGCTTGAATATAGAACATTAGATGCATATGCAGAGTAGGTATCAATCTATTCCAGAGCAAATAAGTTCCAACACCATGAGGAGCTCAATGAGACGATCTTCAAAACAAAGTGAAAGCCTTTTGCATGCTGCAGTGGTATTATTTAATTTATTAGACCATGCATCTGCAAAGTTAACATCCACATGCAAGGCCAACTCAATCGAAAAGAAGAAGGAACTGATAGTCTAAAAGCAGCACATATATCGAGGACGAGTAACGGTATCTTCCTGCGTCTATATCAAAAGAAAGTTACCTACTTATACGTTGAATCATCTACGGCCAACAAAAAAATAAATCAACTTAAAAATTTCAAATTAACTTCTGAAAACGCAAAATTACTGCTGACAGATCAAATTGAAATTTACCAAAGAAATAATTTCGTTTTTTATGTAAAATTTTTTAAGTAAAGCACAAACTGCAACAACCCTAGTGCAAGAATAGTATGCACAGTATGGACCCTAGGCTATCTTCCATGCTTAAGAAATTCATGAAGACAAAAAAAAAAAGAGGCTATGTTAGGGTCAATTCTAAAGATTTTTAGCTATGTCAAAAGAAAGATAAACTCCCACTAATAAGACTACCAGTAAAATAAATCCATTAGAGGTAATGCTATAACCCCCATCTCAAGGTCAGCAATCTAAATCCTGTGACACTATTCTAGCCTACAAAAGCCAAGGATTCCATTTCATCGATGTTGTGATACATCCATATAATCTTTCGACTTCTCTTCTAAGTACAATGTCTATGGCACGATAAATGCAGGAAGAAAAGTGTGACTCCCAACTAAGCAGAGGTCAGAACCTTACTAAGCTAATTTATCATGAGCAAAATATGAATTCAAATGACAAACTACAAGAAATAGAAGCTAATAAAATTAGAAATAGCAAGTAAGAGAGAGGAAACTTCCGGCAGCATGAGGATGACACAAAGCAGATTCAACGAAAACCTAGCCAAGTAAACTCAGCCAGGTTGCAAGCTAAATCCAAAGGATAATCGTAAAGGTGAAACAACAGAGAGCAAGCCAAAAGCTACTCTTCATTTGTATTAGTGACTTAAAATTGACCAAATATTCAGGCAGATTGTAGAATAGAAAATTAGGACCAGGTATAAATTGTATTTGGACTTACAGAAACCAAAAATAAAACCTCATGAGATTTCTCAACCAAAAAATAATAATAA
>JANLJB010029761.1:0-17340 GCA_026212285.1 Bursera cuneata
TTCACTAACCCCTTCACAGTTAGCTTTCTCCCTCAAAGGAAACCGTGATACGGTTTTAAACTAAACCGTGATACGGTTTTTAGGGTATCCACGGTTTTGATTAAAACCTTACACGGCCGCGACTGAAAATCGTGAAATGGATCACGGTTTCTGTGGATAACCACGGTTTTCATAGAAACCGTGATCCATTTTACTGTTTCAGTCGCAGCCGTGTAAGGTTTCTATCGAAACTGTGGAGACCCCAGAAACCGTATCACGGTTTCCTTTGAGGGAGGAAGCTAACTGTGAAGGGGTTAGTGAAGGCAGATGTATTTTTGTCAAAGTGGAATAAGTTATTATAGCGGATGATTATTGCATGAGAGGGTTTTAGGTGGGAGGCTATTTATCCTTTCGCACCGTTCTGGGAGACCATTTTGGCAAATTTCCCGAGATATTTCGGGTGAACGTTTCGTTTTTGACGAGTGAACCGAAAAACTATTGCTTCTGTTGAAAAGCTTCTTGCAAGCCGGCTGTTCAAGTAGATAGGTCTGGGCCTTCTGAAACATTGATTGGGTTTCTAGATTCACTCCACTGGTTGCCCAGTGGACGTCTTATTTGGTGACATAATGGGCCTAGAAACTCAATCCAGTATGTCTCCATTTGGATGTCCATATCGTGTGTAGACATGTCGAACTGGGCTAGTTTGCTTAATTCAGCCCTGTTTTGTTTGATTCGTCACACTGCATACAGATGGTGTCAGATTAGACGAGAAATAGGCCTCCATGCCATGCGTCTGTCTCATTGCTGTCTCTTCTCCTTGCAGGAATATATAATGTGTTCAATATCCAATCTTTCTCGTTTGAATGATGTATATCACCAAACATGTGTTTATAAAAGGTATTTCGAAGCTGTTTTCATTTGTCATAAAAGAGCAAAGGATCAAAAAGATACATGTGCGTCGAATAGGCAAATCAAGCATAAACAAGCCAATAGAGAAACTTAAAGCATTTTCTAGTTTGTTGTGGCCAGAAAAAAGAAAATCAAAGAAAAGGAAAATAGAAGTAAAAAGTGATTTGATAATGATGGTCATCATGCGCCACCACCTACTTGAGCGTGAGCTTGGTGAGAAATTCAATTAATAGGAAGGAAATCCAAATTCAAGAAGTTAATTTGCTTTTACAATGAGTTCATAGAAAGTAAAATCAATGAATAACATCAGTTGATTATGTTATGCTTGAATTAAAGTGCTAACCCACCTTTGTGATTGTTAATGTTGTACATGGAATATGTAATATGATCTTGATACAAATTTTCATGTATCACTTCAGCAGGGTCCTTGTGTTATCACAAGATTCACAACAGTAGCTGAAGCAGGTATATTTAGATGTTCGTCCAAGTCAATCACTTATTTGATTGTTTTCTCTCTGTTAGAATAATTCACTAAGACCCTACAAAAACAATGGAGGCAACTTTTCAATGGTCTTGCTTGGCATATTCATTTTAGGCTGTATTCACCGTGCATCTTTTGTGGCTGAAACTAGCTTGTTAAGCATCTTAATGGCTAAGTGAGTGTGGAGACACATAATGCCCTGAAATGACCTGTCGCTGATAAGGGATTGCTAGGACGATTATGTTTTAGGTACTGCCTCCTATAATCCTCCTAGCTAGAGGTTTCAAATATGAAGTTTATGGATCCCAACTCAGAAGGAATCTTGATATAAGGCATGCAATGATGAAAATAATTGCTCTCATTGTGGGACTGTAGCATTTGTCAAATTATTAATAGGTTTCACAAAATATTAATTTTTAAATGGCAGCTTAATACTCCAATTCCCTGTTGAAGGAAATCAAATTATTCCTTGGAATTGTTCATATCTTATGCTTTTAGAACCTTCAACATGCTGTATCATGAAGTTAGTGAGAATCATGAATCTATATTAATAGTCATTTAACTGTCTTTGCCGTGCAGTGACAATTCTGTTAGTGATAAATGTTAACACAACCCTTGCTCTCTGGAGGGCGTAAAAGCAACCACCTGAAAAGTCTCAGTTGACACTCCCTTTTACATATCATGTGCAAATGTCTCAGGCTTGAAAAGTAACCACTGCCCAGTGTTGTCCACAAGTTGGCGTGATGTCTTTCGCATACTCAAGACTCGAGGCAATTTGTGTTTATACTTCTTTTACTAAAACCAGCGAGATCATCTAGTCAGTAAATTCATAACCAAGATAATGTAGCCATAACACAAGTTTAGTCATAAAATGTAATCCGGAAAATATCATCTTCCAAGACTTTGTAAGTTCAGTAGTATAGAGTCTTAAAGTTGTTTGAATCGACTATGAAATAGAAAGCTGGGTCGTACAAGAGCAGCTGCCTGAAATCAGGTCTTAGAATTCATACTATTTTCGGAGTTATGGCTGGTATTTGAGGAAAGATTAGCTAGAATTTGCTTAAAATGCCAACTAGAGTAGGTTGTCACAACCCTCTCATTCTCGCCCGTAGTGGATAGTCTGGTTGATGGGGTCAGCGAGTCTTTTTGTTCTCCATTATTAAATAGGCGACCCAGTGGACAACCCAGTGCAACGATATGAGATCTGAAGTCAAATAGTGGATTGAGATCAAGTAATAAATCTTGTGTCTTATGAACAATCAACATCGGTGAAAGGGCTCATAAATTGCAAGATGTGAAGGGTCATTCTGGAATAGGTCTCTGCTGTTTACAAGAGCACTGTTTTCATTAATTTTGTGAACACCGTTGATTTCAGAGACCGTTTCATTACACTTCTCAACTTGCTGCTCATGGATATATGCCTAAAGTAGCAGTAAAAGGAATAAAAAATCTCTGCTGTTCACTTTCATACGTCTTATTCTACCAAAACTAGAACAACAACGACACGATAAGCTCAACACATACCACGTATTCACGTTATTATGTAGAGGACAGCGTATCTATCCATTTATGTTTTGTTAAGTGTTTAAAAAATAGTTTAAATTTTAGTTTTTTTAGTTTGACTTTTCTCAATTGATTTCTTTAATCGGAGTTTTATTTTAGTAACTACTTGAATAAATAACATCTAGTTTAAAATAGTTTCAGTTTAAATTATCTGATGAACTTGTCTCACATAAATAACAATCTATGCCTGTGACTTGTACCATATATGTGTATAGAAGGGACAAACAAACTCACTGATCTAGCTGTTCCATCTTCCTCTTTTCAGAAAATAACCTGACTACCATATATGTAGAAAAGGGACAAACAACTGGAGATTCGGTAGAGTTCAAGTGCATTAATTCAACTACCCAAGTGGAGAAATTGTTAGCCCATTTATAAATTCTATGTAAACTGGGAATTTCAAGATGAAGTTTGTTATATTTTGGAATGCATTTGACATCCAGAAGGAGTGAAAACTAACACCCTCAAGAACAATTTCGGGCCACCTATGTATACCCTAAATGGCTTCAAAACTAGCTCCAAATAAAGAACAACAATCCCCACAACAACATACTAACATGGCAAATCAAAATGAAAGCCAACAACCAACAAGAATCAACCAAGACAAGCTTTTCTCAACATAACCTCAAGTGCTATAACGATGTGTCAATAAATAAAGAAAAGTAACTTAAGGATAGAATAGCCAAGAGATCACAAACATAAAGGCAAAAGCCACCAACTTGGATCAAGACTCCATCAATTTTGGCAAGAATTGGTTAAAGGATGAGTTGAGAGAACTTCCCTCAATGTGTTTCAAACATTTGTATTCTAATTCATCAAAGTTATATGTCTATTACAAGAAGAAAGGCTAATAAACAAAGCAAGCCTTGCAAAGAAACGGGAAGACAAAAATACCCCTGAAGCATCCCTTACAAGTTGAAAACAATAAACGTAAAATTAGAAATTTTAGGCAGTTTAGGTCGTGGCGGTAGCATGGGACGCCACAACGCTCAGTTACTAACTTGGTAGCTTACTATGACTGCGAATGGGCGCCACAGCGCTCAGCTATTGACTTGTGTCCAAAAAATAAGATCATAACAAGAATTTTTCAAGTCTTTTATAACAAGTAAAGAAAACACAAAATACATGAATAAATACAAGTACCAAAAACAACATAATTCCATAAAAAAAGAGGCTACTTAATTCAATCTATGTGGGAATCAATTGAATTAAGTTGTATCCAATTGATGGTCTTCCAAGGCTTGGGATGATAAGGGTGTCCGATAAGTTTGATAGGTTCAAATGGGTCGGGTCATGGGTGGAGTGGAAAGTTAGGGTGTTTGGAACACTTGTCGGTGACGTTGATGTCAGAAATATATGAAAGTTTTTATAGTTACAGTGATTATTTATTCATGTCATCCTCTAATCCTGCCTCAAAAACACAGAAAGTGGCCTGCTCCGAAGTAGTTGATTTTCTTAATTTTCATTTATTTCTTTATTTTCTGAAGCTGGGAAATTTTTGTATTTGGTATTTAGTATGCAATTAGTATCCTCACAGGACTGGAGATGTATACTTTTGTGGACGGGAATGCTTCCCACGTGGAAATTCTCACCTTTAGCCGCCAATCAACATGCAACTATCCCATCTTTCTCCCTAAGCCCACACCACACGCTTTATTATCTTCAGCTTTTCCGTTTTTATTCATCTCTCTTAGTAGCCTTAATACCGAAAATGCCATGCATTTCACAAATTGTACACCTCAGAGAACCTATTCTCTTGGTAGAAAAGAGACCCAGTTTTGGTAATTCATCCAAGTGATCATCATTACTTGTGAGGCTGGAAGTGGATGGTTTTGTTATTAGAGAATTCTGAACTTCAGCTTCAGCTTTTACTCTCATCATTACTGAATGCTTGCTCAGTTCAGTATAGAACATTTGAACAGGGTGAAAAGAAACAAAAAAGTACATGCTCGTTAGGTCTTGTTAGGTGTTATGCAGCATCAAAGCCTAAACTTTGTAGAGTGACTACAGCTAGATTTTGACTTTGGCTTCATTATGCACTGTGTGATGGAGATGTGAGCATGATAAAGCTCCTTCAATCTTTGCCATGGTGGATACTGATGAGGAGGAAGCTGCACCCACCACTATGAACATGGCCACCAAGAAGAAGGAACTTCTGTCCACTGCTATGAAGAGAACTAGTGAATGGTTTGCTTCCTCTCTATCGTCTTTGTTTATTTTAAGTACTTAGGCAAGCTTTCACTTAAACAGCTTAAACTCGTTTTCACGTCTTTGTTATGTGCTTGTTTTTAAAAGGATAATTTTGGAGATGTATCTTTCTGTTTTTCAGGATTTTCTCCCAGGAGATTCCTAGTGATGTCACTGTTAATGTAGGAGGAGCTTCCTTTTCATTGCATAAGGTAGAATTCGATCTGATCAACTATTTCTTTTTAGTTTTAAGTATCTTTTTATCATATTTAGGGTCCGTTTGGGATTGCTTTGTCTTGAAAAAATTAATTGTAGTTATGCTGCTGGACAAAATTCAGTTGTACTTCTACTGTGAGAAAAAGCATATCGATTGAACGTAGTTAGAGAACCACTGGTGTTAACTGTGGTTTTTATTTCATCTCCTACATTAATTGCAGTTTCCATTAGTCTCAAAATGTGGATACATAAGGAAGCTGGTATCAGAATCTTGTGAAGCTGATCTTGCTGTCATTGAAATCCCTGATATTCCGGGCGGAGCAGAAGCTTTTGAACTGGCAGCAAAGTTCTGTTATGGAATTAATTTTGAGATTAGCACAGAAAATATTGCCCTTCTTAGATGTGTTGCAGAGTATCTTGAAATGACTGAGGATTATGCTGTTGGAAACTTGGTTGGAAGAGCCGAATCCTACTTCAACGAAATAGCACTTAAGAGCCTTGCAGGAGCCGTCACTGTTCTGCACAAGTCAGAAAACTTGCATCCAATTGCTGAGAAAGTAAAATTGGTGGGACGTTCCATAGATGCAATTGCATATATAGCCTGCAAGGAAAATCAGTTTTCTGTGTCTGGCAGGTCTGAGAATAGTACTGAGAGTGCAATTTCCACATTGGCTTCTCATGCGAAGCCTATTGTTGATTGGTGGGCAGAAGATTTAACTGTTCTCAGGATTGATACTTTCCAACGGGTTCTGATAGCCATGATGGCAAGAGGATTTAAACAATACGCCCTTGGTCCTGTACTGATGCTCTATGCACAGAAATCTCTACGAGGTTTGGTGAGATCTCACTCCAAAACTTGAATTGTTTTAATCTTGTTAGAGAGTTCAAATTTGAAATTCTTTTCTGATTCAGGAAATATTTGGAAAGGGGAGGAAGAAAATTGAGCCTCAACAAGAACATGAGAAGAGGGTCGTTTTGGAAACAATAGTGAGCCTTCTGCCGAGGGAAAGAAATGTACTGTCTGTTAGTTTTCTTTCCATGCTGCTCCGAGCTGCAATATATCTCGAAACAACAGTTGCTTGCCGGCTTGACTTGGAGAAGAGAATGGCCTTGCAATTAGGACAAGCTGTTCTGGATGATCTCTTGATTCCTGCCTATTCATTTTCTGGGGATACATTGTTTGATGTGGACGCTGTGCAGCGGATCATGATGAATTACCTTGAATGTGAAGTAGAAAACAACCGTTTCGGCTACAATACAGATGATGAGTATGTTTCTCCTGCTCTAAGTGACATGGAACGTGTTGGGAAGCTTATGGAGAACTACCTAGCTGAAATAGCCTCTGACCGTAACTTATCTGTTGCAAAATTCATCAGTCTTGCTGAACTTATGCCTGAGCAATCAAGGGTAACAGAAGATGGGATTTATAGAGCCATAGATATCTACCTCAAGGTGGATTAACTGCAATTCTTTTCATTTGGTACATCTTATTAGACAATCTGACACTTCCTGTGTTACTAAGTCACTTAAGTTTTGATCATATCATGATCAACTGAGTTTTTCTTAATTGAATTGTATTCAGAGTTTCAATAAGATAAAATTGTCAATGATATTTATACGTACATCTTTACTAGAAGTTTTCAAGTTGATCCACCTTGTGCTTCATGATTCACAGGCTCATCCTAATCTAAGTGAAATGGAGAGGAAGAAAGTATGCAGCTTGATGGACTGTCAGAAGCTTTCTCGTGAGGCCTGTGCTCACGCTGCTCAAAATGACCGGCTTCCTGTTCAAACTGTGGTTCAAGTGCTTTATTATGAGCAACAACGCCTCAGAGATGTCATGAACGGCAATGTCATGGGTGGAGATTCCGTTGCTCTTCCTTCCAAAATAAATTTGCATCCAACTGATACCCACCCATTACCGGATGAGCTCTCTAGCTTGAAAAGAGAGAATGATGAGCTGAAAATTGAGTTAGTAAAGATGAAAATGAGACTGAAAGAAATGGAGAAGTCATCTTCTAAATCAGCAGTTGCCAGTCCGCTAACAACCACCCAATATTCTATGGACAAACCTCCTTTGCCTAGAAAATCATTCATGAACTCTGTGTCAAAAAAACTTGGACGGCTTTATCCTTTTGTGAGAGCTGATGGAGTCTCACCTTCTAATCCTAAAGGTAGAATGAAACCTAGCAAAGACCGGAGACATTCCATATCTTGAGATATTGGTTTGATTCCACTCTTTTCAGGTGTCCATGAAAGAGTAGAAAACTGTTTGCTTTATGGCGTGAGAAATATAGTTATTTTTTCTTTTGATTTGCTCCTTGTATTTGATGTTTTCGTGTGATGTCACTGTAAATAACATTGTTATTATGTGGCACGTAGACATATTGTGCAAAAAGGTTGGTGATTGAAAAAGGCCTTGTTGAGTGCATATTCACCTGAATTGATGCTTCTTTACAGCTGAAACTGGTAGCTTCAAAATTTCGGGTTTCATAGAATTGGAATGAAAGTCTTTGAGTTTAAGTATACGATTACAATTGAATTCCAGTGCCAAAGTGCTGGTGATTCATTTGGTTGTTCATTAGAAATATATAAGGGATAGTTTAAAATCTTACTAGTAACTGCAGTTAGAATCAGTTTCATAAGATTTTTCCACTTCTTTTCCTTGGCTTGGCAGCAAGACGCTTACAAAACTGTCATGGAATTTCTACTTCATTCATTACTGTTGTTACAGCCATACTCTTGCTCAAGGAAATCATTTTATAGAATCAAATTAAGTGGCACAATGATATGTCAGGGAAATGGTACTTCTAACTTTGGATTTCTCTCTTCAATTACACTAATTGGATTGATTAGGCTCTGATGTCATTTGTAGCAAATAACATGAGACTGAGTTGGAATGATTAAACTATGTACCCTTTTGTTCAAATCTTGCATAGTGTTTTGTACATTACTAGGTCCTGCAAATTCTCAGACTAGTCACTTAGCTATAAAACTGGGGTTAATCTTGCTAAAACAGTCCTTTTGGCCCCTCGAGTCAAGTGCAGTACCCATTAATATATCACCGTGTGGGGTCTGCAACCAAATTATTGAGTCCTTTCAGATAAGTAGCTTTAGGAAAAGTAAGAATCCCTCAAGAGACAGCCTAGCAGGTATTGCATGTTCTTGTCTGGGGTAGATCATTGAACCTAAAATATGGTGCCCATAAAAGAAAAAGAGTCTTCCTAAGGTTATGAAACTTTCTGGAGTTAGGCACAGTTGTTCATGGACAGGCCTAAAAATTTTTGAGACGGGAATCTATTGTTCATCTTCTGCCAGGCACAAAAAATTTACCTATTCTAATTTTTGTTAGTGAGAGAAATTTTCTAATGCTGACTGAAATGTAGAGAAATTGAATGGTGTTATGTTGGGTTGTGTCACCAATTATATATTGTTCGAGTAAACCTAAAATGACTAATTAAAGATATGTCCAACATTGCTTTGATCAATAATAAGCAACTATTGTAAGAACTCTGTTTTCAATGAGCAGACACCACAGACAAACCAATTAAGGTTACCATAGATTCCTCTGGCAAGGGCTTTTTTAACAGTGAATCCTCTGTTGTATTTACTGCTGTGAAAACAGACTTGAAGCCAAACCTTACATGCATGTTTGATTCTTTATTTCTTGGGATCTCGGAAATCGTCCAAATAAAAACAATAACAACAACTTAAACATTGATATGGATGCTGCAAAGTGTTGTGTAAAAAGAAGAATTTATATGATTCTTTTAGAGGATGTATCCTTTAAGCTAAATTCTCTTTAATAAATTGTTTCATGCTTTGAACTAGTAAAATGGCTACTAATTTAGATCTAATAAATTCAAGAAGTAAAGATTTTGATGCGATGGTACTTATGTCTTCTAAAGTGGGACTGATGGAGATATTGCTAGAGATTATTGTTAGATAAGGTGAGACAATTTTATATGTCAACTCAATGACGTTGTTTTCCAGGGATTTGACAATGATGATGATGTTGTAAGATTATGACTGACTGGAAATTATAATGAAAATCAGCTAGGTCAATATTGATTATAATGGGTTTTGCAAGCCACAGATACAAGAAATCTTTACACAGAGACTTCATCACCCATTATACTAGAAACTAAGCAGAAAATGCCACACAAACATCAATCATATAGCATATTAGCATTAGTAGATAAAAAGCAGTCTAAAAGTTTTCTTCTAAGTCATATTCAGGCTCAAAACTTGGAATAACCAAGGAGGCTGGTTAAGTATTTCCTGCTGTGATCTCAATTGCTCTGCATTATGAGCTAAACTGTTCTTACTTCCACTTGGGTACCCAAAATGTGCATCAGGCACCTGAACAAGCCCCAGCTCGCAGCCAACCAACAATTCTCTTGCCCTATTTGACCTCTGATGAGTCTGGAGACCTTTCCTGTTTATATGGCTGGATCCTGTAGAAGAAGAAGAGAAACTTGGTCCAGAATCAGAAGTATGTGGTGTCTCCGGCTTCTTCCTCCGCGTGTAACTTGTTGGTCCAAGAGTTAGCTCAATTTCACTCTCATCTATAATCTCTAACGCCACATTGCCATTTGATTCCGCAATGTAATCATTAGCAGGCTGCTCCAAGTCAAGTTTCAGGCTTGACTTCTGTTGTATATTATGATGCTGATTAATCTGTTTGAAATTAGTCCCATTATTTGTGATCCATTGCTCTTGGGCACTCCGCCTGCTGTTTTCAATGTTTCTCATCAATATCTTCTGGATTTGATATAGACGATGGAGCTCATGTACCTGAAATGAAATGCCATTTGGTAAGCTACTAAGCTTAGCATTATATTCATATTTGACTTGAAAAATGAGAATACATTATACATACTTGAAACATTAATTAATAAAGAGAAGATGTCAATCACCTGCTCTTTAAACGTTTCTTCATGCTTTAGCATGGCCATTCGCATGAACTCCTTATCATATGGCTTAAGTAGCTTCTCCATTGAAGCTTGAATTTAAATTGGTGCAATATCTAACTGGCTCTTCCCAAGAATACACTTAACGATTATGAACTTGACAGCGGATATCAAGTGCAATTTGATCAAAACACTCGTGCACTCCTGTAAACAGTACCAAGATTAAATAAGTATCCTCATTATCTATACCCAGAAAAGATGATCTTGATTGATAGACTGTTCAAAAATTAAAAAAACAAAAACGAAGAAATTACTTGACCGCTAGACTATTTGATTATTTACAAAGAAAACCGATGAGAGCATTAGAGAACTATATATAAAAGCACTAACCATATCCAACAACATTTACTGTTTTCGTATGATATGTCTGTTTGTTCACTTTACTTTTCATCCATAAAGTTATTTTGGGCCACAATATTAATTTCAATTCAGAAATATCTTCCCCTGTGTACCAAGACATTATTGTTTATTTAACGTATATATTTATTTTCATGCATCTACTTGCGCATTTTCTCTTGCATACAGGAAATCTAAGCCATTATAAGTCGTTTTATGCTTTAAAATAGACAAGATATTAATTGCTTAACTAGTGGTTTCACTTCTTACAAGCTGCTCACTTTAAACGACAAGTCCTACATTTCACATAAATTGGTGAATGGTGAGGGACATTGACGTTGACCAGCACACGACAAGACGTGGTATATCATCAATGTCATGAAACATCAACCAATTGCCTTTCATCTTATTCCAGCTAATTGACTATCACTCTGGAAATCTTTTTCTCGATCTCACCTATTTGTTTACATTTATCAAGTTGATTAAATTACCAGGAAATCATGTAGGCAATTAATTATTCAACATCATACAAATTAGACCAGAAAGAGTAGTAAAGGATCTATATATCCTAAGCTTATGATTTTATGTATATAAATATATAACTCTTCTAAATGTATATAGCTTATCAAATATCAGATTATAATTAAGAATAATAATTTCAAAAGCTTGTAGTTTTCCAATTTCTTCAAGTGTTTCCTCATCCATGAAAGCTATATTCATTATTTCTAATGCATGAGAAGTTGAAACAAAAGAAAGAGTTGCTGAGATGCAGAACTGAAAATCATAAAAATATCAAAGCTTGTGTTGTACAATTAATCATTTCTTTTAACGTTTCAGAGAAGGAGAAAACTTGTTTTGAAGATGAAGAGGTTAATTTACAAAAGATTTGATTTAGAAACAAGAAGAATCCTGATAGAATGTTACCGGAAAACTGGAAAAAAAGTTAACCAGAATTGGAAAGTTTATGAAGAATTAATATAGATAAGAATCTTCTAACCTGTGTGGGAATAATTCCAGGAGCTGATGAGAAGATCTCAATAATCTTTTCTTGTACAGCTATCTGGAAGATAAAGAGAGCCAAAACAAAAAGGAACCCTTTGAAGACAAAAGCAAATTAAAGAGCTTCTCTTGCAGTACTACTCCTTCCAGGAGAAGTTGAGATAGAGCTAGAGATAAGAGCTGCTTAATTTGGTTGATAGCTAGAGAAAGACCTTGCACTCGTCACATTCTGAATCAGTATATACTGCTAAAAGATGTGTATAAAAATATTAAAATAGAACTGATAAGAAGAATTTAAGATTCTCTCTTTCATACACACAAACCAAAGTGTTGGTTGCATCTGGGGTTTGAGGCATGCCAAACAAATCCCAGTGCCATAGCCAATGAAGTTCAATTTTAGTGAGAGAGATGCCTCAGACAAGTCCAGCAGTACAGATATATATATTAAACAAAATATAATAATAATCAATAATCATCATCCATATATATATATATATATATGTACTTACTCATATGTATCTATATTTTATATAATAATTTGTTGAGGATCACAAGGGCTTACATTGCCCCAGACAAATGATCAAAAGAACAGCTTAGCTTGCCAAGGTGAATCACATGCACCCAAGAATTCTATATCTCAAGTAACAGTTGTCTCAATTATATAGTACAGATTATTTCATGGTCCACATTAATGTGAAGGAACTTAAGGTGGCATCTCCTGGCCCGCCGACAATTAGATCTCGACCGTACGATGGATGGGCATCGCTTGAAACAGTCCAAAAGCTAAACACTAAACTCAGGATCTAAAATCAATTATCAGTTTCTCAGAAACTTTCATGAAAATCTAACATTATTATTATTATTATTGTTATTATTATATAGCAGAAGCAAGAGCAGACTGTATGGTAAGTTTATTTGTGAATTGTGCTCATTTTCATTTCTGTATTTTCTTCTCTGTACATTTAAGTATAATTAGACGGGTCCATGTTATATCAATCTCAGCAAGCCCAACATAATGATTATAGCTGTTAATTGGCCATGTGAGTTGGGTGAGAGAAAGAAAATCAATCATAACATCATATCAGACGGCCCAGATAAGTGGACCACCTCGATAACTTCAAATGGTACAGATTAAATGTACTTGTATTCTTTTTTGCTCAAATATATGTATGACTAGAAGCACAATTATACATGATCTCTTGACGCATCTCCCTTTATATTGGGAGATCACAAAGCCCAGTTACAAGCTTTTGGTCATTCTCATGTCGTAGCTGTGTCCAGTTTGCTGACAGACTGGAACCCTATTGATCAACTCCGTCAAGATTCAATTATAGTTCGATTTGATTAATTCTCCATTATAAAAATTTTGTAGATTTCTCTACAAAATTTTAATATTTATCATAAGATAATGTATATTCCAGAAATAATAAATAAGATCCAGTCTTACTGTCCAAATAATCAAAATAAAATCCATGTCGGCTCGTACTTATCAAGAAAAAGGATAATCACATGCTTGTTGGCCTCTCTTGTATGCCCCTGCATCTCTCTCTCTCTCTCTCTCCTCTCTCCTCTCTCTATGTTATAAGAATCTAAAATAATGCATTGCAATTTGCAAGAAAGTAAAACGCCCCGAAAAAAAAAAAAAAAAAAAAAATTGAGAGAGAGAAAGAGAGAAGGGAAGAGAGTGANAAAACGCCCCCAAAAAAAAAAAAAAAAAAAAATTGAGAGAGAGAAAGAGAGAAGGGAAGAGAGTGACATGGAAGCACGCGTTGCCGGTTCGGGGAGGTGCAGCCCTATGGGACGGTGGGTCCGAGTGGTGTGCTGAAAAAGGCTGAGCCACGGGCTTGCTTGGTTGTTTGGTCCCACATTCGATAAAGCAAATTGAAAAAATTAATCATATTCATGCTGGTGCAGGTGCAGGTGCGGCCAAGGCAAAGCAACTATCAAATATTAATTTCTGTATTTCACAGTACGTAACGTCTATCAGAGCAGCCAACAGTCTACAGTACAAGTGGTTTGAGGCTAGCAAGCTTTAGAATTTCAGAGCCATTTGTAGCTTGTTATGGGAATCCGTTTTCTGCAGCCATAGCTTGCATGCATTATGCATCTTCGAGCAACTCAACAAAGCCTCGCCTTTGCGCCCCGCATGAAAATTTGAGTCCTCGTGCAAATTTTTATATTAGTTTAGAATTGCTAAGTGAAATTTTGCAGCTTGCAATGGGAGCATTCTCTTACATTTGCAGACTGTAAGACCATGAAAATGCTTTCTTAGAAATCATAATACGCACGGCCCTCAGCTCCATTTTTTTTTAATCTGCTCAGTTGCTCATGATGTTGGATTGAAGTAAGCATACAAGATGCAGAAAATTATTAAAAAAAAAAAAATTTAGGAGTGTTTTAAAAGAATCACCTACTAACCCTTATATTTGAGATTTCATTTTCAGAATCTGATTTTGCCATGTAGATAGTGGCATGTAAGCGTAACGGATTTGTGAACATAAAAGGAATAATCCATAGTGTGAAACCTTGTCAGAATAATAATAATCGAACAGGGAAGCTAGGAAGGCATCTACCTACATCTTGATAGCGTTAACTCGAGATAATGACCTGTAATTAATTAAACAGTCGACGCCAAACGTGGCTAAGTCATGTATTATTTTTAATGTTACTCCTTTTGAGCCATTGAAAAGATCAAGAATCACGACCATCTCATCTGTCTCTATAAATTATTGGTCCCCTTTCATAATCACGAACCCAATTATAAACTAATATTCGCACTTAGCTTATAACATTATATATAACAAATATTAATGATGACCTAATGTGTGGAATCTCGAATCTAAGTATTAATTAGTAATTATCAACATTTAAAAAAAAAAAAAGTCTTTTGGTTAGACAAAAATGATGTAATCTATTGCAACCACCGATAGTGGAGAAACACGTGGTGCCATACCACTTGCGAGGACTTGGGCATCCCACATCGTGCAATTGAGGAGCAGGATATCATGACCATGTACTGCCGTTTAACGAGTTCTCAAGTACATTGCTTCTTAAATGTGGATCTGATTTTGTTCTTTTTTCCTTAAATATTGTTTAACATTATAAAGAGGGCAAATCAATGGCGATGATTGGGTTTCCAAAATAAATAAATAGAATTCTGAAAAAGCAACCAAAAAGGACGATTTGAAAGAAAATTAGGTTTTAAAAAAAATGAAATACCATGATCACAAATTTATAAATATTGATATATTGATATACATCTTTTGTTGCGATAAAGATAGGTAACTCAATAATTATTTATGAGTTGTTGAGAAAAAGAAATTTAGGTTTGTAGATAAAAAAATGTATAATAATAAAAATATAAATATATACTTATATCTATAAACTTAAATTTTGAGTAAGGATATTTATATTGGATCGAAATCCATTAAAATAAGGATTATGTTAGTTGTCTCCTTCTCTTTTATCTTATTTATATGTATTTTAGTTCTATCGATTTAACCCAACCAGACGTATTTCAATTGAATTTGACTTCTTAGATTGTTGGGAATCTTTGATTTTTAAAGCTATCGTAAAAGAAAGAAAGAAAAAGTATCCCTTTTAACGTCTCATTTTCTGCTTGGAAAGAGCATAAAACGTTTTTTTTTTTTTTTCTTTTACCAGAAACCTTCACCTAACAATGCGAAACATAAATTCCTCAAATGGTCCACAAGNGAAAGAAAAAGTATCCCTTTTAACGTCTCATTTTCTGCTTGGAAAGAGCATAAAACGTTTTTTTTTTTTTTTTCTTTTACCAGAAACCTTCACCTAACAATGCGAAACATAAATTCCTCAAATGGTCCACAAGCCAAGCAAAAACACAAGGTCCACTAGAAAAGTCCAGTGGTGACCGCAATTCACGAATTATAATGTTGATAACTTTATCAATGTTTTCAAAATGCACATCATGAGACGATTGCGTCAGAAAAGAATCGAAATTCGTACAATGCTCTGCGCTACCACCATCAATTCATCATGTTTTGGACTCTACCGCCACTCTTCTGGCCACTCTCGACTCATTTTCTCTCTGCTTTTTCACTAGTTTTGTCTAGGCAGGTACTGTTTTTAGTGGTCGAGGTTCCTTCGTCTCCATTCTCCGCTGTTTTCTCTTGTCATGTTTGGCTTGGCTTGGCTTGGCCACACATTTTTCTATAAAAATCTTCTTTCTCCTAGCTAAGCTCTCACACTAGCTAATCGCCTTTCTGCTGTTTCAGAATTTATGGTTTCTGTAATGGGTCCGATTACCCTTATAAGGCTAACAAATTGGAACTCTTATTTTTAGGTGAATCAATAGGCCTATTTATAAAATCAACTTTATACAACCTAATCAGATGTTGTGCAATTGTTGTATCATTTCTGTAATGTATTATTGGGTCCGCATAATCAATTCATAAAATCAATTGATACAACAATGTTTACTCTGACCCAATAATCCACACTGTTTATGCGGACCCAATAGTGGAGAATGGAGGCACAAACAAGCGAAGGCACAAACAAAGTGGATAATGTCTATTTTGAACACACAATCCTTTCACGATTTTATTCTCAGGTTATGCAACCTAAAATGCCTTCAACAATTTAATGAATTCATATGATATTTAACTTGTCATAACTTATAATTTCTAAGGACATGAGATGTCACATTTACCCATCATTTGGACTCAACATTCTCGTTAGGTCCTTCTTGATTACTTTGAATATCTATACATTTCGATTTAAATGGACTCTAATATCATTTGTAACACCCCTGTCTACTGTTGGATATTGTTTGATTTTTACACGGTTTTTTTATTAGACTTTGCGGTCCAAAATGCCTCCAATTATGTTAGACTATATCATCAGGGTAATGATATATCAACCTAATACCTCTCTTCAGGAGGCACAAACAAGCGAATTTATCCGGGAAGTAGACAAACTATTGAAACTATGTGAAACCATTGCAAGGATTTATATACCAAGAAAAGGCAAGCCTCATGGTCTCGTTCTTGAGCTCTGCAACCGAAAACGCTTCTATCAATTTAAAGAACTCACGTGGTATTTAACTTGTCATAATTTATTATTTCTAAGCAATGTAAGATGTCACATCAACCCCTCCTTTAGGCCCAATGTTGGTGTTGGGCCCTTCTTGGTTACTCTAAAAATCCATATATTTTCGGTTGTAATGGACTCTAATTTCATATGAAAACCCCAATCCTGGATATTATTCGCTTTGGACACGGTTTCGTTCTCGAGCTTTGCAACTTAAAATGCTTAGTTTAAGGAGCTCACATGTTATTTAACTTGTCATAACTTATCATTCCTAAGTGATATAAAATGTCATATTCACCCCTTATTTGGGCCCAATGTCCTTGTCGGGTCCTTTTTAGTTACTCTAAACAGCCACACATTTTCGATTGGTTTGGACTTTGATATCATTTGTAACACTCTAACCTATTGCTTGGATATTGTTCTCGTTGCACACAATCCTTCACAATTTTGTTTTCTTGCTTTATAATTCAAAAGGCCTCTAATAGTTTAAGGAGCTCAAATGGTATTTAACTTATCGTAATTTATTATTCCTAAATGATATGGGATGTGACAAAAAAACTACTAAATGTACCTCAATTAGAAGTCCTTCTAATTTAGAAAGTCAAAAAACTTTGATTTAATAAAATCTGT
>JANLJB010029762.1:0-17341 GCA_026212285.1 Bursera cuneata
AGTATATTTACATCGTGATGCTCTTAGGCACAGATAGTCTAACAAAAGTAACATAAATACCCCATTTTTTACAATTTTTTAAAATTAATTAACATTATGAGGGCATTATCGATATTTTATTTACTAAAATAATATAAAATATTTAAAAACTAATAAAAATATTATAAGAATTTACAAAAGAATAACAAATATATTTCATTTAATAATTATTATTATAAATTTAAATAATTTACTAAATAATTTTAATAAATTAAGCAAGTAAATTATTTACTAAAAGTTAAATAATTTTAGTCCATTTAAATAATAAAAATATATTTTATTTACTAAATAATTTTAATAAATTTTAGTAAATAATTTACTACATACTAAATAATTTTAGTAAGTGAAATTATTTAGTAAATTGTTTAAATTAAAAATTATTTAGTATATGAAATATATCTTTTTTATTTTCTTATAAATTTTTAAAGGTTTTATATTATCTTATTATTTTGATAAATAAAATATCAATAATGTCCTCATAATATTAATTAATTTAAAAGGATTATAAAAAATATGATTCTTTGTGTTACTTTAAAATTAATAGGGGGAATTTTTAATTTTATATATCAGAGGGTGTTATATAGTTATCTCGAGTTTTTATTATAATATCGTTAAGTATAGTTAACGAAATTTAAATTTTGAAGGATCAATGTTAGTTTTATATTTAGATAGGGTATGAAAATGACTTTTCAATTTTTGGGGATCCAAACGTGAATATCCCCGTAATCTATCAATAAAGACCCACTTCCTATTCTCCTGAACATGCTCTCTCTCTCTCTCTCTCTCTCTCTCTCTCTCTCTCTCTCTCTCTCTCTCTCTCTCTCTCTATATATATAGACATATATTCTTTGTTGCTCATCTTGCAACGTGTGAGGGTTTCTGGATCTCGTCAATTCTCTGATTTGTCTTACGGGATTGGCAAATCAAGATTCCGCCTTTTTGTAAGCTTTCCTTTGATCTACGTTTTGTCGACGTTCCACCTTTTTTTCGTCATTATCATGCTCCTTGGTTTATTGCTGTCGTTATATTTTAAATCTTCCTTTGCGCTAATTGGCTCTTTTAGAAAAACAAAAAAATAAAAATAAAAATTATAGGTCGTGTATAGGGTGTAGCTGTGATTAGAACGATAGTTCTGTTCTCATTTTAGTCATATTTCTTTTAATATTATGAAATGCATTGAGTTGGAGGGTTGATTGTGGCAGTTTATGATTTGTTGCTTTGTTTTTGATGATTTCGTGTCTGCTTGGTTGCTGTGAAAAGTGAGGGAAAAGAAAAAAAAGTAGAGGAAATTATATGATATGAGATGGAAGTATAATTTCATTTTGTGTCACAATTCATGTTGTCCCAGTTTTTATGTTCAATAAATTCTATTTCGCTAGTTGCTATAACATGTCTTTTAATGGCATTGTAAAAATAATGTCCTTATTTGGTTATTTTAACTTAAAAAATTCTAGCCATTGTTTAGCTTTCATTTTTGTTTATTCTGAAAGCTTTTTTCTCTTAATAACTACTTAATTTTTCATAATTTGATTTCAATCTCATGCTAGTCTTTTTTCACAAATAAGCCTGATGGATATATCATCAAATAATTTGTACACTTCATAAATGTAATTATTCTCCAACTTAATAGCATGAGATTGAAAATTTTCAATCTTTGATTTCAATCTCATGCTACTTAATTTTGGGTCAAAGAAATCCTTCAATCAATTCAAAGAAGCTTTGTATGTGGAAGTTTAAGAAAAAATAAAATTTTCAATCTATTAAGGAGTAATATATGTATGCAAATTAAAAAGCAAACAAGCAGGATTATTTTGATTATGTAATTATAGAAACTATTGAGAGCAAAAATTTCAACAAGTGTTTATGAAAACAAGCGTAATTATGTCATTTCAGCACTGTACAACGGTACAGAATTGCAGAAAATCTGGTTTCTCCTATATTTCTTCTGCTTGATATGATTCTTTCAAGCTAACATTTATGTTAGTGATGGATTTATTTAGATTATGTTTGAAAATAGTTGGAACTTACCAGTTGTTTTGAAATGTTCTTGGTAGTGTAAAATAGGTATTTTGACAGAGAAATGGTGGTCTTTTATGCATCAAGAAACCTCTAACTATCATGATTCTTTCCTTCTGGCTCCTGCTTAGGATTTAGCATTTACTCTTCTCACTGTTTTGATTATTTTCACTTCTGGCTCTGGCTTGGTTTTTGTCATTAATATATGAAAAAAGTATGGATGATTTACAATGGAAGTGTCATTAATAGGCATTTACAATGGCTTGGGTTTTGTCATTAATATATGAAAAAAGTATGTATCTGATAGAGACAAAGTAAAAAGAAAACTAGGGAATAAACTCAGAGAAAAGAGTAGAAAAAAGAGTAGAAAGGGTTCAGATTTTCCAAATTATCAGTATTCATGCATGAAGATGATTATCCATCCCAGCTACAACTATATAACCAAAAGCAAAAACAGAATAACAGAATAACAAAATGACAGTTACAGCCAGTCCAATAACCAACGTAACAAACTATCAAATCTCACACCCTCCTTTCTGTTTGTACCCTTTTACTAGCCACGTGATCTTCTACCATACACCTTCATATGTGAGGGTGTATCAGTATCCTACTTTCTCCTTTTATCTATTTCAGTCTTTTCAGTCAATGGACTTAAATTGAAATAATTATCAAAGCATGATGCTTGACATTTTTTTTTTTGGGATTTTTTAGACTTGCCTTAAGTGGGCCAATTTTCAGGTTATTGCAGTTGGTTGTGGCATCATGACAACAAGATCAGTGTACTTAAATTGGAAAATGAGGGCATTTCGAGTTTTGCCAATGTTCCTTTTACCTGGTTTATCTTCTCTTGCTTATCGGGCATTAGTGAGCTTCACCAGGATGGGTAAGTGCTTAACTGTACAATCTTTTCATTTATCACACGTTTTTTATTCATAGTAGAAGGCTTTAAATATCTCATTGCTTTTCAATTTTTCTTCCTTCAATTGGTGTGCATTAAAACAGAAAGATTGGAGATTTTGTTTATTTATTTTTGTCCATGCTTCTTTTTATTATCTTTTTTCTTTTTCATCGAGTGGATTTGCGGTCACCAGATCTTATACCGTGCAAATCTTTTTCTTTCAACAAGATTGTAGTTTCTTATAAAAATAATTAAAACAAAGTAAATAGCTAAATAGTTAAATAAATCACATGACCACATGCTATACTAGGCCTATTATGATTGGTGTAGTAATTAGGCTATGTTTAAATAGTTGATTGCAAGGACCCAAAAACTCTGGAAAGGCTTCGGGCTGAGAGGCAAACAAAAATTGATGAACTTAAAGAGAGGACAAATTATTACACCACTCAACAGCTCATTCAGGTAAAATGATTAGAAGCTTGTCATGACATGTTATTTTTTTCTCCTATTTTATCGTCAAAAGCAGCACCTGCTCTACTAGCAAAGTACCAGTATTCTTGTAAGAATTGTTTTATGTATGAACTATTATAGTAAATATTATACTAAATAGTTTACAGCCGTTATCACAAAAATAGAAGACAGCAGTCCATTAGATTTTTAGGTATAAAAGAATTGTTTTATTTGAAATAACCATTTTTACTATAATAGTTTTATTATTCTGCGTATGTATTTATCTCTATATTATAAAACAAGAACATGATTACTAATGTTAAAACAACAACAAAAACAAGAATTAATACAAAGAATCAAAATACAAAAACAAACAAAACAATTAATAAAAACCTAATACTATAGGAGCATCTTCTCAGGAGCTTCAAAAATAACACAAAGTATTAAAAGAATCCTATAAAAGAGAAAATACAGAATTACAAAGACTACAAAATATACTTTTTCATTTAGAATAAATGCCGTATAACCATTTTGAAGTAAAAATATTACTAAAACAAGCTAAAATAGAAACACAATACAATAGAGACCATAAAATATTTTACCATGATTTATACTTAAAATCTTCAGAAGAAAATCATTTAGACATGTGTCTCTTTTACCAAGCTGAAGAAAAATACTGGCAAAAAAATTTGATAAAACTAAAAATCCTACTAGAAGCCATATAAAAGGAAAATTTTCCGAAGTGAAAATTTCCCCCCCTCCAAAAATCCTGGTATCAGAGCAGAAGTTCGACCTAGGACAAGTACATTAGGAAAACAATTAAATCGTAGACTAGAATACTTAGACTTAAATATACCTAATCAAGAACCACGACATATACAAGACCTAATACAAGTTTGTAACTTTAGAGAATCAAAAACAAACCATAGATTCCACTCAGAAAACAATCACCAATTAAACACAATAGTAGACTTAATAATAAACTTATCAGAACATTTACATAGTATTGATAAATTCATTATCAAACTTTTAAAAGAAAAAACACAAAAATTAAACAAACTAGAAAATAAAATAGAACAGATTCATAAAAACCAAGATTTCATTAACACATTGATTAAAGATAATAACTTTCAAATTTCAGAATTTATAAGAAAAATACAAAAGTTTCCTTCTAAAAGAGAAATACAAGAATTATTAGAATTACCTAAAAAGAAGAAAATAAAACAATTCAAATAGTAAATGACCAATACAAATCAGACATAGAAGAAATTAAACACAGTATAGAAAAAATTAAAGAATATGTACTTAGTTAAATATGTCAACCAATAAGTTGTTTTGTTGATCGTATACCAACGTTTCATTATATTCTAATTGTCCATCAATTTGTAATTGTATTGTTAAAGCAGATATTTCCTCTCTTGTTAATATGGTTAGTCCTAGTTCCTTAGGATATATTATTTGTCCTGTCCTGTCTATGGGTTTTATAATATTTACTAAAATTGTGTGTTCCTTCTTCTTCATCTTCTTCATGAAGTGAAGATGTACTGGCTTTGTTTTCATAGTTTGTAAGTCTACAGGTTAGGTTTTCTTGGTTATCTCTGTATAAAATGTTTTTGGATGGTATATATGAGGTATTATTTGTCCTGTCCTGCCATATGCATAATGGTCAGTTGACTGTTTAATTATTCCCATTCTGATTCCATATATATTTTTACCGAATCAAATGGCCCATGAGACAATAGTTATTATCTATATAATGATATAATTACAGTAACAATTTTTTAAAATAAAAATATAAAATTTATAACTAATTTTTTTTATATATTTTATTTTATTATATAATATATAAACATATCTTATTTTATTCATTTCAAAAACAAACTTATCAAATACAAAATCACAAAATTTATTTGCAAATGTGCCTAAAGAATCTTAATCTTTAAAACATTTGATTTAATAGGATTATGATGTTACTATTTATTCATTTCTTTCCCAAAATTTGTTTAAAACAAATTTCTCCTTCCACTCCTTACACTCCTTTATCCAACAATGATAACTAATGTTTTACAATTCAGTTGAAATAGATGCCCATTAAGGAAGCCCAAACTTCTGTTGTCCCACACTAAAGAAGCCCCTACCATCCAAGATCTTTGAAATGCTCATATTTCTTTTCATCAATACATCCCGAAAAATTTCATTACTTTTTGAGTGCTCTAGCTCAAACTTAATAATTTACTTTCCTACGGACTTTAGGTTTCAAAATTACCAAAGAAGACTCAAATAAAGGAGCATTACGAGAGTCAATAAATCAATGAAAGAAGGATTAAAAAAAAAAAAAACTATTTTTATCAAGTTCTATCAATTTATTTTTCCATCTTATTATATAAGTTGAGAAGCCATCCACAAAGTTAGCATTATGCCCAGAAGACACCCTAGAAAGCCGAGGGAGAAGACCACGTAGAGTTGCCTTCCCCATCAACCACAGGTTGACATTGTACAGAACAAGCTACTGCCTTGAGAAATGCAAGAGCTCAAACTTCTTTAGCGTCCCAACCTTTCTCATACATCCTATACCCCTAACTGCCATAGGGAACTGTATTCAAAAGGAATCCTCTAAAGCCACTTATCCAGCAAGGCCTAAATCCTGTTAACAAGATTTCCACCCAAAGCTTTTTCCTTCCCCAAATCTTTCCCAAGGGAAGTCTCTCAGCCTTTTCTAATCTCTTGGCTACAAGAATCAGCAGTCGCAATAATGATAATGAATAATCACATCTATCTATCTTATTGACTTAGCTAGAAAGGTAAACAAACAAAAAAGGGGCTATTTTCGGTTTCTATCTTTCGATTTTAGTTTTAAAAGATCTTAAAAAAAGGCTTCTGAAAAATAATCAATTTTGAAACTCTTGTAACAAATATACTAGTTGGACCCAAACTTTGATCGAATGGTCTTTGTCCATAATACAAATTGTAGAACCCTTTTAGTGATTCTTTAAAATTCAGGAGAAAATGAGAGCTAAATCAAATTAAAAAAGAGAAAAGAGAAGGCTAACTACCTAAGGAATCACCAATGTGAAAAATCCTGGTGGATGAACATTCTTAGGTCAGCATCAAGGCTCCATCCCAACGTTCCTCCAACTCTATGAATTTTTCTGCATAGCAAGAATGTGGGATGCTAATAGATAATGCTGCTACAATAATGCATGTCCATATAAATTGCCTTCCTTTTGAGCTTGCCATTAGTATTTCCGCCACAAACACATGAAGTATTGTATACAAGATGCAGATGATGTTGGAGAAATAGAAATTGAATCATAGAAAGAAGAAACAGAACATATCAAACCCAAATTAACAACTACATAAATAAAGATGAGGAACAAACCTCCACACTAGCTTCTGCGTTTTAACTAAACATTTCCGGTTATGCTACGTTGCAACTTCCTCAACTTCTGTTGCCTCTTTATCAAGAACAGTGGGATTAATGGTCGAATCTGTTGTCAATGAGGTGATATTAGGAGAACTACAAACAAGCTCTTCTGATTCCTTTGACTTATTCAGGGCATGGCAGTGTGGGCAGTAATAAGTAACATATGGGAAATCCTCCTTCGTGGCAAGTCCTGAACAAAAAACCAGTAAACAAATTATTTTCTTCAACCCACCACATTTTGCAGAGAACACTATTTCAATGGAAGGGCTCTTTGCACATAAATGCACTTGTTGGTGCATGTAGTTAGGAATAGTCGTAATTAACAACAGTCAACTCACCATTATGCATATGGCAGTTGCCGCATATGAGAGCATAAGATTGTGTAGGATCCTCCCCAACAAGTAATGCTGCAATTCGAGCGATCCATCCTCCATCATGCATGGTAGACTCCTGTGGAAAGTGATGATTGACAACCAGTTGATTCTGCCCAGATGTTTGAGGACCCTTACTCTCGATGAAACGAGAGGTTTCTTCTTCAGACTGATGCGACGGAGAGCTCCCTGCACTACTGGTTCTGTTGTGCAATTGCTTTCTTTTTCGAAGACCACTAGATTGCACTACCTCAACATCATTGCTCTTCCCCACTAGGACATCAAGTTTTGATTCATCCCCCACATAAACTTTCAAGCCCGAATCTGCACCCAGCTTAGATACGAGGACAGTTGCAGCAGCAGCCTTTGCAGCTGGGTCAGGATCATATCTCTGCATGATAATGCATACACTCAGTAGAATTCACAACTGCAGAAAAAAATGAGATGCATTTGCAAAGATGCTCCATTTAACAATATACCTTTGGTAGATGAATAATAACCGCTTCAGGCAAACTGAGAAATTAAGAGAGGATATTGCATTCATTCCTTTCGACCAGGCAATAACTATTTCAGCTAGGTTCTAATTAACAATGTCCTTAACACTTAATAAGAAAAAAACAAAGGTAACAACTCTCAACGACATTTTTATATATCACAAAAGTCTCAAGTCCTAAATATAATGACTACATTACCAATTCGAACAACATAAAGACCTTATGCCTCAAAACATCAAAAACCATACGGGGCTTCGAAAGAGGATTCTATATTACACCTAAAAGAAAATGCGATGGCTTGAGCTAAGTGGTAAAAACCTAGCTTTCAACCAAGAGGTTAGGGTTCAATCACCTCGGGGACTACCTACTAGGAATGTATATACACTTTACAAATTTCTTGGTTATCAAGGTTGTAAAGTCTAAAAGTAGTTTCCAAAGTTTAAACCCAATTACCAAAGGCAGGTCAAGGACTTCTGGGCATGTATATATGTATATATATATATATAAATGAAATTTCATGAAAGCAATAAGTCTTGACAAGCTTCTAATCATTTTACCTGAATAAGTTGTTGAGTGGTGTAATAATTTGTCCTCTCTTTAAGTTCATCAATTTTTGCTTGCCTCTCAGCCCGAAGCCTTTCCAGAGTTTTTTGGTCCTTGCGATCACCTATTTAAACAAAGCCTGATTAATACACCAGTCATAATAGGCCTAGTATAGCATGTGGTCATGTGATTTATTTACCTATTTAGTTACTTAATTTGTTTTAATTATTTTTATAAGAAACTACAATCTTGTTGAAAGAAAAAGATTAGCACAGTATCTGGTGACCGCAAATCCACCGGATGATAAAAAGAAGCATGGATAAAAAAAAGAAGCAACCAAAATCTCCAATCTTTCCGAATAAGGAAATAAGATGTTGTCTCTTTAAAATGATTAGAAATCGAAACCCAAATAGATCTCATCAAATAAACTCTCTTAAAAAATTCTCTTCCACTGTAATCCAAATGATCCAGAAAAAGGCTAATTGCCAATCATCATCCAAATTTAATCAATATGACAAAGCATATATGGTAATTATGAACAGCATAGATTTTTTTTTTTTTTGGGTTGGGGGGGGGAGGGGGTGTGCGCAGATAGCAGAGAATACAGGTTTTAATGCACACCAATTGAAGGAAGAAAATTTAAAAAACAATGAGATACTTAAAGCCTTCTAATATGAATAAAAAACATGCCATAAATGAAAAGATTGTACAGTTAAGCACATACGCATCCTGGTGAAGCTCACTAATGCCCAATAAGCCAGAGAAGATAAACCAGGTAAAAGGAACATCGGCAAAACTCGAAATGCCCTCATTTTCCAATTTAAGTCCACTGATCTTGTTGTCATGATGCCACAACCAACTGCAATAACCTGAAAATTGGCCACTTAAGGCAAATCACTAAAAAATCCCACAAAAAAAAAAAAAAATGTCAAGCACCATGTTTTCAGAATTATTCCAATTTAAGTCTGACTGAAAAGACTGAAATAGATAAAAGGACAAAGCAGGTTACTTTCACACTTCCATTGTAAATCATCCATACTTTCTTCAGATATTAATGAAAAAATCCAAGCCAGAGCCAGAAGTGAAAATAATCAAAACAGTGACAAGAGTAAACGCTAAATCCTAAGCAGGAACCAGAAGGAAAGTATCATGATAGTTAGACGTTTCTTAACTCATAAAAGACCACAATTTCTCTGTCAAAATACGTATTTTACACTACCAAGAACATTTCAAATCAACTGGTAAGCTCCAATTCTGCACCCCTAAACTCCCTAGCCAATAAAAGAATTTTTCATGAAAGAATAAAACTCAATGAACTATTAACTCAGAATGGAAGAAAAAATTTACGGGCAACATAACTAGCAAATTTAATTGTGGGAAAAATCCATTTGGGCAGAACCATAGCATTTTATAATTAGTGAACACATTACGAAAATGAAAAATAAATAAAAATAAAAAATAAAATAAAAGAACATGGTCATCCATTAAACAGTCATCAGTTCCATCTCTCCAATATCTTTCTAAAAAGCAAGCAATGCAAAACATAACAAATTGTGATAGTCATGGTTCTCTCCGTAGCTTTTAAAGACATCATAAGTTGTCAACATAGATTACTATAAATCATAAAGGTACATTTCTGATTATAAAAATGGAAGAGGTCTTTTATTTTTTATTTTTAAAAGAAAGAAAACAGGCTGTAGGTTCTAACTACAAAATGGCAAGGCACAATTGCAAAAGAGAGAGCACCTCAGAAATAACCGTGAATACAATAAGATTCCTAGTCATCCTCCTCCAAGTTTGGGATCTCCTTTTCATTCTAGCAACAAGAGCGGCTTCTTCCTTAGAAATGTATTGCAATCTCTTCTCAAAATCATTCCCTTTTAGCCTAAGGATTCCATTCCAAATACGAGAAAAGATACCCCCGCGCTTTGGTTTTTCTTGAGAAGCTGTAGAGTCTTTCATTTCACTTTCAGTAAGGCTTTTGTCCTCAGCCATTTCTTCTTTTGATATTACTTCTGGCAATCATCAAAATAGGCAAAGCAACTATATAATTTGAATTAAATTGAATCCAAAAAACAAACAAGAAGTTGTATCACAAAGAATCCTGAATCCAAGGGTGAAAAGAACTCTAGCTAACAGAAATCCTCAATTTATTCATATTTGAGAATGGCTAGTACAAAATTGAAAATGCTTATTTCACAGAGTAAACCTTCTATCACAATGAAGATATAAACATGAGTTTCTATTTGAAGGAAGATAGCTATAACCTTATTCACGTGCATCTCCTTCAATAATGCAAACTAACTCACCAGTAAATTCAAAAGTGAAAGAGAAGTACTTACTTTATTTCATAACGGGAGAAAAAACTCAAACATTCATCTGCTTTTAGGTTTATTTTACATGTCTATTAACTACAATATACAAGTAAATCATTAGTCTGAGAATAGAAATGAGATTAAAAACATATCCAAAACCATCACATCCGATCACCTAGAGGAAAAACAGAAAATTATATTAAAACTGAATCAGGAAAAAAGAAAAAAGAAATTATGACCAAATTAAAATATATATATATATATCAAGAGAAAATGGCAAACCATCATCCCCTTCCATACAACAAAGAATAAGAGAGCCAATAGTGGCAGGTTGCGATCTCGAAAAGAAAAGAGACAAAGGACATGGTTGATTATTATTTCACTTTGCCTATTAATTTAATTGATTAAAGAATTTCTTTCACACAAAATTAAGTAGCATCCAAAAGAAATCAAACAATACAAAGTGAAAAAGCGGGTAATTAAATGGTTGAAAACCACCCCTCAAATTACATTATCCAACAATATCAACATAATCAAATGTTAAACAAAACTCATATCAATATATATCTTGCTCAACCAGATTTGATTCAATAAGATTTTTCATTTCAATATTGAATATATATCAACATATATGCATATTACAGATATGAAAAAGAAAAATCAAATCCGAAATGATTATTGGTTATTTTCCAATTCAAATCTGAAAAAAAAAAAAATATCAACATATACATGTAACAGAAATGAAAAGAAAATTTATAATAGGCAAATCTCAAAACAAATCTTAGCATATATTCATTTGAAATGCAAAGATACATGAAATTCAAAATCTGCAAATCAATAATAAATGATACAGATTCGGAATGAGCAAAGGGATAATCATCTAGACAAAACAGAATCCATATATCAATCATATAATAACTGGAATGTCAAGGTATGTTGGATCCGAATATGCAAATAATTCAACCAACATCATATGTAATAAAACAAATTAGATCTTCACTAAACCACGAATAATATGCAATCAATCGGATCCAACTAACACATGCATTTTAGATCCAAAATACACACATATCCGAAAATAAAACATGCAAGATCAGATCAAATATAATCAGTAAAATTTCGAAAATGATCATGGCTCAACCTTGTTGAGTTGATGATCTCCTTTGACAAACGAATTAAGTCTCTGGTAGCAAACTCTGGAATCTTGCTTTCCCTTCAAGAAGATGGGAACTTGCAGAACACTTCAACTCTATCTGTCTTCTGTGACCGACCTGACTGGCTTGATTTATGGGCAGAAACAGAGCTTGCAGACACCCTAGAGAAGCTAAAAACCGAGACTGATGATGAAAAGATTGGAAAAGAAACAGATTGCATGCTACCATTCAAAAAACCGATGGCTCTGATACCATGTCTTGGATCGGGATTCCTCAAGAAGGATGAGAGAAAAATGAAGTAGAAAAGAAAACTGGGAGGCCATTCACGGTTTGGGTGACATAAGGTGGTTTAAAAAACAAGCATATAATTTTAATTTCGTAATTAATTGTATTAATTAATCTTCCTATATTAATCAAAATTAATATAAGGAAGAATTCAATTAATTATATTTCCTTTAATAATCAAATTATATAGAAAATTTTAATCACAATTAATTCAAGAATTAAACACAAAATCGGAAGAACAGTTTAATCAAATTAAAAAGTCAAGTTTATAAATTATTCCATATTTTAATCAAATTAAATATGAAATAATATTAACATTTTGTTTTATTCTTTGGAAATTTTATCGCTACAACACACTAATTAATTTACTGATTTAATTTCTATGACACTATCAAATAGGTCTTAGTTAAAACAATTCCTTCTTTGTTCTTATAACATATCCAAAAAATGATTAAAAAGTTATCCAGGGAACTTATCGACATATTTAATTATAAGCTTCAACAAATCGAGTTTGATACCTTTTTATCTCATAAATATAATTGACTTAATCTATTAAATATGGCTGACTCCAGTATAGGGTCATAGTTGCACTTTTGAATAAAATATTTTAATTACATGAAAACTTAATAATGTTGTTCTGATTAAAATTATATGTTTAAGTTACATCCATCGGGCAACAGATACATAAATAGCCTCATAGGACATCAATAATTGGAGCTGTATTGAAAATATCGTTTTATCCCTATAATTATATCTTGACCATTGAGACCAGTTTTACATTTAATGAATGAATTAGTTTTAATGAACTTGCTTCATTTGAATACTCGGATAAGATTTATCATTCAAGTCCTAGTAAAACCCTTAAGACGATATCCTTTAAATCTTAAACAATTTTACTATGAAAGTTAAAAAACAGGAAATTTACTCTGATCCCCCAGATAAATTTTAAGAAAACACTTTACTCTAAAATTTTGTTAAACTACACTTATCTCCTCAAAATTTATACTATTTTTCTAAAAACTAATACTTATCCTCAAAAATTTGGAAGATAATAGTTAATTTTTGGGGATAAGTGTTAGTTTATTAAAAATTTGGGACTTAATGTTTGAAATTTATCTAGGGTTATTATTTTTTTTGTTTAAAAATGGGGTATTTACTCTCAACCGCCCATTAAATTTTTTGTAAAACTCAGGATCCCGCTGAATTTAAACTAACACAGACTCCCAAAATCTTAATAAAACTTAACGACTGAATTCGTTAAATGATAAAAAGATGAAAATATTGTTATAACAAAAAGACATGTAAGAAGGATATGTGTTAATACATGACAAAATAAAAATCAAAACATTATAGGTAATATTTTAGTAGACTCATCATCTCATGTTAGGGGTGGGCAATGGTCGGGTCAAGTCAGATAAATTTGAATCCGATGGGTTGATAATTTTGGACCTCATATCGGGTTGACCCATCAGCGAACCCAAAAAAAACTCGATGGGTCGATTGAGTCAAACCCGACGGGTCTGATTTTTTTTCCCACCCTTATCTCATGTAAACTACTATCAATTTGACAAACAACTTGTGTAAAAAACATAAGAATCAGGCAACTAAAAAACCACGAAATATACACTGATTTATGTTATTATATTTTTAAACCTATCATTTTTCGTGTATTTAGTGATGCTATATTGTAAAATGGAATCAACTATTTGTAATAAGTTTAAAAAAAAAGGCAATGTGTTCATTTCTTGTAGGATATGTAGATATTCTCATGGTTAATTAGTTGTATGATTCTTATGTTTCTGACACAAGTTGTTTGTCAAATCGATAGTGGTTTATATGAGATTATGAGCCTACTAAAATATTACTTACAATATTTTGGTTTCTATTTTTTGATATATTAACATATAATCTTCTTACATGCCTTATTATTATAAGGGTATTGTCATCTTTTTATTATTTAAAGAAAATAGCTATTAAATTTTGTTATGATTTTGAGGGGTCTATGTTAGTTTCAATTCAGTGGAATGCTAGGCTTTATAAAAAAATTTAATGGGGGATTGAGAGTAAATACCCCGTTAAAAAAATTGTAAGGCCGTGCCCACCCTGTCACCGGGAAGATTTAGCTACGTTAACGCTGATCTCCCCCTTTCGTCATCGACAGCGACTGCCATCAGTCGAGATCTCTTCCTCTCAGCCTGAGGATCCTGGAACTGATCCCCAATCAACTGTTCGATGTCGAAATAACCGGGAATCAAGGTAAAACTGTTTGACTTCCATTTCTTTGATCTGCCGTCTCCAGCCGCCGTCTCATCTTACTACTGGTGCCGTTGCACTTTGCTCGTCAAGATGATTCTGGTGGTGGTGGCCGTTTGCCGTTCTCGATCGTCGATCATTTTTTCAGAGAGTGGATGTCATTCACGGCAACCATAGTAATTACGTAGCCCCTTGCAGCTTCAGGCTTTGACACTTGTACCCTTTTATGACACCCCCTACAGTTTGGATCTTGGCAGTTTACCCCTTACCATGTGTTTTGCACAAAGATCTCCAAGAGTTTACAGGTTAGTGGTCTCACCCCCGCTTAGTTAATTTAGTATAATTTATAAGTTTACGGTAGCGCCCCTGAGATGTAAACTATCATTTTAACCCCCGATTCTGATTTTACATGTTTTGACCCCGTGACTCTGAGGACTCATCTGAAACTCCCGGGACGCATGGATTTACGATATGGATGAGGAAAAAAGAGAGAAGGAGGTCCGGGAGCTATGGTACGGATATCGAGGTATAGTTTTTTAAATTGTACATTTCTATTCAGTTTTTAACGTGCATGAGACTTAAATTACTGTTGTGGCTAAGGGAATAGAAATTGTATGATTGACGAGTAGGGTAGATAGATTGATAGTTTGGGGCATTACGGATGTGTGTACGATTTTACGGAGATACGCGATGAGTTGGAAAATCAGACTAGCACATACAATTACATCACCGGAGTGTGAATATGAAGCGAATTAAGGATGATGGTATCACGTGTGACAATACGTGAGGATATAACTAGAGTACAAGGATACGTGAGTGGCCACATGATATGAAATGGACGATACGCGAGTGACACTCCTGTGTCTGTGGGTTATGAAACGGACGAGATTGAGTGGTGAGATGATTAGAGAATCGGGAAGTGATTAAACATGATAGGATATTGGGATACGTGAGTCACGTGAGGGCACGTACGTAAAGAGATAGATGAGACACGAGTGGACAATACGTAAATGAGGCCGTATAGGTTAGTGGTAATTAGTGAACGATCATGGGACTATATGACGACTATGGTAGAGTAACTAAGGTGAGCCCGATATGAATTATAGGCATGTAGGAGTGTGATCGATGTTTGGAATAGGAACAGAAATACGGGTGTACGATGATAAACATGCATGTAAGGTTTGACGGGTATACGAATTGTACGGATAGACCTCAGATTGGCCTAGCCGATGTACAAGAATCTGAGGGGACATTCCAGTGATGTACGGACTAACCATTCGATACACAGTAGTTCCATGAGGTGTGGATTGACCGGTTGATATGTGGTAGTCTAGTGAGGTATGGGTTAACCGATTGATACGTGTAACCCAGTGATATGTGGCCACTTGTGACCTGGTCTTTGGCAGTTAGCCTTAGGTAGGCTTGTGTTGGTCAGTGACCTAAGGGGATTCACTGTGACAATTATGTACAGTGTCAGGCCTTAGTTTTGTCTGTATATGTGTTGAGGGACCTAAGGGGATTCACTGTGACAGTTATGTACAGTGTCAAGCCTTAGTTGTGCCCGTGTATGTCTTGAAGGACCTAAGGGGATTCGTTGGTGATAGATACATACAGTGTTAGGCTTTAGTTGTGCCCGTGTATATATTGAGGAACCTAAGAGGATTCACTGGTAACACTTATGTACAATGTCAGGCCTTAGTTGTGCCCGCATATATTATTAGAGGTAGGTACTTAGATGAGTTTGTACGAGAGACAGAGTTTTAGAGGTGTTTCAGGTCAATGATAGAGGTATGTAGATACGTCGCGAGCAAGGCGACGATCGTGGTTATAATGAGGAAAACGTCTAGTGTTGGAAATAGAAAGTATATGGGTTTAAGAGATGATTTGGTGTGTGTTTAGTTGATGCATGTATTTGATTAAAATGTTATAGAACCGTATAGTGTTAGAAATTCCTACTGGACTATGTTGCTTATCCTTTCCTCCACAGGTACCCGAGGTCAGGAGTCTAGTGGTGTAATCTGAAGCTCTCGTAGAGGATCTCGGATGGTATTGGGTATGTCAGGGCAGACAGAGTGAGTTGTCAGTTTTTATTTGCTTATTTTAAAAAGAAAACTTTTGTAACCTGTATTTTTAAGTGTAATTGTTTTATTTTAAACGTTTTAATTGTTTTATTTACTTTTACTTTATTTATTTATTGAGTGGCCCTTGGGATTCCTGTATAAAAGGTTCCGGGTTGTCACAATGATAGATAGAAGAGTGGAAGAAAAAGATTGGCTGATGAAGATGATACGAATATGAGTCCTACAGTGGCCGATTCAAGACAAGCAATGAACAAAGAAGATTTGGCCCAAGCAAGCCCTTCCCGAGCCCATTTCCTCTTCACTTTCCTGAACCCATCATTAGGATGTAATATAATCCGATTAGCCTCTAATTAATTAGATTATGTAGCCTCCCAAATGATTGAATGTGTCACGAGGTTATTTTTGTAAGTGCACTTCAACTTGGCCATGTATTATAAGGTTCATGTATGTTTTGGCTAGTTTTTGTAATTTAGGTTATTTGCAACTAAACAAGGGTGGGCATTTTAGTAAACCCACACCTCATTTAGCCTTGTTATGTAAAGGCTATCTTTTTGTAATTAGCCATTTGATGAATGCATGAAAGAAATAAAAGTTAGAGTTTTCTCTAAAAAACTCTTGTCCTTTATCCAATTATAGCCAAGGAATTGGTGGTGGCTTATTGATTTCAAGTTGGTGGCTAAGCCTTAAGACTTGAAATCAACATTGGAATCATTTCTTCTACGTTTATTCTTTTTGTTTTTCTTTCTTGGATATGAAAAGCTTGTTGGTTGAATTGGTTTCTTTGTGTTCATGTTGTTTTTGTTGTTGAAAGTTGTGATTTGTTGGAAGAGAAGCAATCGAGTGAAGGAATATTGAAGTATTAGTGTTGTTGTGTTGCTTTACTTGTGTGTGTTGAATTGTGTATTGTTGGAAGCTTGAGTTGTTGTGTTGATTTATGCTTTCGGGTAAGACACTTAGTAGTGATATTGTGTTGATTTTATGTGTTGTTGATTGAGAAGAAAGTGTGTGTAATGGTAGT
>JANLJB010029763.1:0-17345 GCA_026212285.1 Bursera cuneata
AGCTTGAGGGGGAGTGTTATGAGCTGTATATTAGGGATTGTGTGTGAGCTATGAGCATGATTATAGGAGAGAATCATGAAAATGATTTGTGTGAGTTTATTAGCTTCCTAAGATAGACAGTGTGCTTCTGTATATATATGTCTATGCATATTGATATTAAATATACAATATAATCAGTTTATATTGATAACAATTCTTATCATCCACACTCAAATAGACTAATCTGCATCCTTTCTGACCTTGCTATGTCTTTGTCCTTGTAGTATACTTAAGAAGTCATCCTGAGTCGAGTAATTTATTGGTGAAATTTTGCATAAAGAGACTACTTTCTATTTATTTGAATTCGAATTCTTGTGAACTAATGCATCACCAGTTATACTTTACAATCTTCATTTATTCATGCTTGGAAGTTGCATATAATGAGAAACTCTAAATTGTTTACCTGTCTTTGATAATCATTTCTTTGATAATCATCAATATACATCTTAATAACCTTAAGAAATGCATCATGCAATTCACAGAAATTTTGTATACATGATTTTCTTTTGGTTTATCTGTCTTTTAACCATGCATAAATCTTTTAATCAGTGTAATTTTTTTCCATTATGAATTTCAGTCCACTATTACAAGGCGGCCTAAGTTCATTATGTGCACTGGTGGCAACCCTTCAGCTTACATCCCCACACATTCTGGCCAGAATACAAATTCTGGGTAAACGTTGAGCATGAATGCCACAGTCTACTATGTATCCCGAACAGAAACTAACTTGAGAAATTTAATACAGGGGACTATTTTCTGGAAATATTTGGAGAAACTTGTCGTCATGGATGCCACATAGGGAAACATCTTTACAGGTATCAAATTAATAAACGTTGGAGGTTATTTCACATTTTTAAATACTCAACGTGTTTTCTGTTACCCAGTGTTGTTTTTGCCAAAGTGGTTTCCTAGGAGGGTTTTCCCCTGGATATGGATCTATCCTTTAGAGATTTTAGTTGAAAAGGTAGCTTTGAAGACTTGAACCCATGCACTCATGCAGTCCTGCTATTTATCATTTATACCTGGCAATTTTTGCATGATGTATTTATATATGTTTGCTTTGCTTTTTTCCCAAAGATGCACTGCAAATTCATGAGCTGAATAGCTATCAATTGTAGTTATTCATCTGGTTGCACGTTCAAAGAAACGGCAATTATGGTTGTTGAAGTGGTTAAACAACAAAGGATTGATCAGAATACAATGGACAGTAGTGTGGGCATTCTATGTGATCTTACAGTAATGTTTGCATTCTATGTGATCTTACAGTAATGTGTGCATTCTATGTGTCGGTCCATTTCTCTAACCCTCTCCACAAATCGTATGTTGGTTCTACATTTTTTTTTTGCTTTTATTTATGTTATTATTATTATTTTTTCAATCTTTGCTGTCAGTAATTCCTTGAATCCTGTAACATCAAATATGGTCAAATGAAGTCAATTCTCTAAAATCTCTTGTTAATATGGCACAGCCAACACAAGACAGCCGGTTCCCTGGGATGGGAAGGACTCTTGGTTCCAGCCAAGGTCCTGCAAATCCAGATTTAAACCTACAGACTAGACTTTTGGATGATAGCAGCAGCCCTGACCATCCATCAGACAGGGCGGCAATTGTTACAGTAGAGCGGCTATCAGATGGAAGGTATGGAGAAGAATTTTTCAATGAATCTTTTTATTTATTTATTTATTTTTTGGTAAACTCGGTGGGAAATGGGAATTTACTAATAAAATAAAAAGATTAAGTTGATTATTAACTATATTAATAATAATGTCATGTTTTCTAGATGTGAAGGCGCAAATTTTTTTGTAATTATCTTTGAATTTTTCTGGTTTAGGAATCTTAGCAAGCATCTAGAGGACCTGATTGGCTATCTTTTAGTATTTCTATAGACTGGATGAATGTTATAGTTATGTTTTATGCTTACAAACTTTGGGGTCATATTTTAGCCTGTGGGTTATCCATTTTTCCTCCGAATACAAAATCAAACTATAACAGATTGTATATTGATCTGTTGCTTTAGTAGTTGTTATGTTGTCGTAGTGATAGCACTTAGTGGTTTGTCTGTTTCTGATGGTGCCCTGAATTAAATTAGTATAACATTGGTATGTTTTCAGATTTTGAAAGCAGTGATGTACTCTGATTAACCCACGTTTTGAAGTCCCTCAAATTCTTAGAAAGGATTATTATACTTTATCTTCTGGAAATAAAGAGGCCAATATTTTTGCTGATTCTGGTTCCTTGGCTTAAAATTATGGTTTAGTATGTAAGGTACACTAGTTAGCTGTCATTTGTTGCATTTTACTAACTAAATGCATTCTTAGCTTTTTCTGTGTGCTAAACATCATTTATTCTTTATTTTTTTATTGTATTATAGGCGGTCAGCGGTGGATAATACTGTTGCAGCTGCCAGAGGTCCTGCGAGCCATGAGGTTTTATTAGGAGTTGGTTTTTACCTTTTCCTTTTCTGTTTATCTCTAATTGTTTAACGTTCTTTTCGTTTCCTGTCCACTGAATACAGGGTTCAGTTGCATCTGATGAAAAAATCCAAAGCCTCGTTTCAATGGGTTTTGAGAAGGTTAAAGTTGCAGCCACCCATATTATAGATTTTTCACTTTTAGATTTGAATTTTTAGTCTCTTTTTCTGATAACTTTAGTACATTGGGAGCTTAATGGTTTAAGGTTCCTTATAGATATGTTGCCTTAAAAAGCAATTGTGCAAAAGATTTCTAAAATCATTTGATAGGGTGTTGCTGCTTGCTGTTATGCATATATATGAAAATAAAATGGTAAGGATCCCGATACTAACACCTTGAGCTTGTTTCAGACACAGGTGGAAGTTGCCCTAGCAGCTGCCGACGGGGATCTTAATGTGGCAGTGGAAATTCTCATGAGCCAGCAGGTGCATATTTGAGAGATTATTTTCTTAGAATCATGTTGATTTTCCATTCTTTTCCTAACCTGTGGGCCTTATGGACACTATGCAGGCATAATTTGTAATGCAATTTCATCTATTTGATTTTCAATCACGAACGTCTGGTTACAGTTCAATTTGCCCAGTTTCATCTGCCCAGAAAACATCTATCTGAGGTTTGCTTTTTTGGGTGCTGTATAGCCTTTCTAACAAGATTAAACAGGGTGGGAGAAGAGATCGTTGGAACAATTGCGCTAACTTCTTTTAAACGAAAAGAACATTTGTATTAATGTTTTTAACCTCAGAAACCTTGTAGCTCAATAGAAATGTGTCATATGTCTTCCATGCATTTAATTGCTGTTTATTGGGTATCTTAAAGACAGCGTGCATCAATCATTATTATATGACAACGCAATTTATTGCATTAACTACATGTGCTAAAATTTCTGGAATTAAGCAATTCTGATATATGCTCAATAATGTCGGACGTAACATGAAGCCTCAACTTGTGACATCAAAGCAGATCATATCATCGGTGATGCCCGACTAATTCTTTCTATTTTAGCTTAGTTGATGAAAAGAAACTCCAAGAGGATTGTACTAACCACTGCAAGAGCACAAACTGTGGTACAAATCTTATAGAGCGTAGAAATGAAGTCAAATGCATGCTAGCCAAGATCAACTGCAGAATAGTATTATAGTATATCAGTAGTAATAAGCTTCACTAGCCATAATCCCGATGTCACCGATGCCACGTATAATAACATATACACTGAATATTTTGGATGTACACTTGCAAGCTAAAGATTACTGGCCTTCTTTATTTTGGTATGGAGGATTCTACAAAAGACCATGTGCTCTCGAAAAAATCTTTGATCATTCATTTCATAAATTGCAGGTGTTACAATGTCATTTCTACTTATCAAACAAATTCTTAGGACTCTGATACTTGTGTGTGGTCATTTTCCCTTCCTTGAGCTTTACAACGGTTATGAGGAGTTGAACTACTCCTGATTTCTCATCTTGTCAGGATGTTTTTCAGCAGATGGATAGTAAATCACTGATTCTCAGCCTACCCTGCAAAAGACCAACCGACTTCTAGTGTAATCTACATCATCTAAAACTGACATACTTGTGTGCATTGTGTGTATATATATATATTCTGCTAAGAGGAAGCTAATATTTGACCAAGGTTATCAATTGAACTAACCTTGATATAACCACCACATCTACGTGCAAAATGTCCTTCCTCTCCACACTTGTAGCAAATAGATGGTTTTGTCATACCTCGGTCAGTAATTGTGCATTCCTAATATAGAATAGCATTAGTAAGGTTGATGACATCGCTCTACATATGAATCTGCTTTTTGGAGTTATACAGGCTTTCCTGCAACCAAACAGGAAACAGAGACTCACAGAACCCTGATGACCGGACTCCCCACAGTTGTAACAGGAAACTTGTTCTAGACCCATAACTGGAACATTGGCACAAGATAGATGACCAAAACTCTTGCAAATGTAACATTGGATTTTCTGTACATAGCAGAAGAATTAATGCAGGAATCACTTCAATTTGGCACTCGCAATTCATTTTATGATAAGAGAAAAAAATGAAGCCAGAAAAAGATATGTAAACTGCATCTAAAATGAAACACACACACCTTGAGATCGTCAGCCAGATAATCACTCCTACATGAAAACATATCATGCCCTGAGTCTCCACATCTTAAACAACTATAACTCAAAATGTCTCCCTGGTCTCTTCCTTTGCCAATAAAGCAATCCTTGCCCTGCTGGGATATCAAGGTGCCCTCACAAGAAGTTATTTTAAAATTTTGGCATGATTTTTTTTTTCTTTTAACCAGGATCTATGTGAAAAGCTCCAAGAAATAACAATACGGAATGCAATAGGCAAATTTACTAAACTGAATAAACGTAATTCTCTCTAAAATACCTTTTTAATGGAGTTTTATTATTATCCTTGACAGCAGGTTTAAGATTCTTATGGACGTCTAGGTAATGTTAAGGATCTTCAACCATATGAAAGCAAGGACAAGAATAAACTAGAACTCATCAGATCATCGGAAGTTTCTATGCTAGGCTTGGGAACTTAGTTAACTGGATGGTGAATTTTTGAGCTCCTAAAACTCATCTAGATTAAGATACGTACCTTTGCAATTTGATAATATGTAATAAATTTGTTGTTATTATTATTATTAGTATTTAAAAAAGAATATCTGGCTCTGGTTAAAGTATGACAAAGATTAGCTTTCCACTTGATAGGAAACAGAGCGATGCTTCAGAAACTATTAATGTAAACCTTGTGGTGTAAAAGATTCACTTATATATTTAGTAAGATACCAATTCTTGTCATACTAATACTCAGAAGAAAGAGATGACTAGTATGCACCATAACCAAGAGCATCATAATTAAAAGCTTGACAGAACTGCATAAATTAGAGTCTTAGCAGAAATTACTGTAGAGTGAAAGCTACAAGACCTTTGTGCAATACTTCCAAATGTGCTTGGAACTTCCACAAAGAAAGCATGGCTTCTTCCACTTTTGTGTTGTGCAGCTTGCTGCTGTATGATTTTCTTTTCCACAATTTGAACATGTTTCCCAGAAACACTCTGGAAAATCAAAATATCTCGGACGCCGCTACAAAAGGAAATGTGCAATAAATGAGAGTACATTAAAGAGTAATAACTTAACTGGTATTTTGAATACGGACATCTCAACTCACAAGAAGCATCCGGAGCACAATATTATCTTTTGCATCATCTTCCTTGGCACCATCAACCTGTATTTAGAAGAGGTTAACTTCAATAAGATAGCTGTTTTATGATTTAATTAAAAGGTTCAGAAAGTATCAGATACCAATTCTACGGCATTGCATTCATTTCCATAATCTAATTTAAGATAAAGAAAACATTTTGTTAGGGATGGATCCAATCTCAAAAATAGATATTGATTGAAGGTTTTAGGCAACAACACAGAAGTCTCAGGCACACTTTCTTTATGCAATCACAGTTCCACCAAATGTCTGATAAATATTGGTTTTTATGCCATAAAACAATGCAGAAGGAGAATCAAGCACCTAACACAAGAATAAATACGAAAGAGAAAATTACAAAAGGTGAAAAATAGAAAATTAGAAAATAGAAGTCAAGGAATATACCTTATGGTTTGCTTTCTTTCTTCTCCTCCTTTTCTTCTTCTTCCTAGCAACAGCCCCTACTGGTACTGTAACCTCAAAACCGCTGCTGATGTGTACACTTGAAATTTGTTGGTCAGCCTCTGAGGATGACACACAAAGATCAATCACTTCAGCTGAATTAACCCCATCATCAGCTCCTGTTCTGTTAGTTACTCCTATGACTTCAACGGAGCCTGAATTCTCTTTTTCCTTTTCAGCACCAATCTACAAGACAGCAGACACATAATTTGATCCATTAAGGTCTAAAGATAATAATGACAACCACTGAGATAATATTCCATTGTTCATTTTAATGGTTGCAATTATATTTCCTCTCAACCTTTAGCAACAAAACAACCAGCAGAAATACTGCTGAGTTCCCACCAAAATGCGGAGTAAATTATCAGTTAATTAGTAATACCTTGCTATTCTTTACCCATTTATGCAGCACCAAGAAAAAAAGAAAAGGCGTGGACAGAGCCCGAGATAGTATCTCAACTTACAACAAGATTCTGGGGCTCCTCAATTTGTGATATCAGAACTGAATCCGGATTTGATACTTCAACTCTTTTCAAAGCTTCATCTTTACTTAGCTGCTCTTTCTCCTTGGCAGAATTAACCTAAAACCACATAATATACTTCTAACAAAGCTCATAAACTAACAAATATAAAACAAAATTGCAAGATTGTTAAAATATAAAACGGCCATGTAAGTAAACAGAAAATAAAATGAAAGAGAAATAAACCAACCCACTTACAGTAACTTGATGATCTTCCTTTTGTTCATAAGACTCGGTCTTTCTCTTCTTTCCCTTTCTTTTCTTTGTCCTCATATAAGCCTCTGCCTCAAACATAGCTTTAAGGTTCTCAAACCCTGTCAAATCAGAAAGGATTCTATACTCCTCAAGCTTAGATCTCCATTTCGCTGCTCCTCCACATTCTCCGCCTTCTTCTTCTTCACTGCTGCTTGTTATCAAAATAATGGGAGTTTCCATCTTAACTTAGTTTATCCTTAACTGGGTCCTCATTTCCTTGTTTTCCCGGAAAATCCACTCAAAGTCTCAAACGCAATGGCCCTGGCCTCGCTGTCTCTCCAGCTTTAGCCAAGTTTACAACAGTCAGACTCCAAAGGATTTTATAATTATTTTTCATCTTAATATTTTGTTGAAATAACGTGAACGTCTCTAAAATTAAGTAATATATTTTATTAAGAGGTGAGATTATTGAAGTTTAATTTTTTATATTAATTTAATAATTCTTTCATTAATTAGATTAAAAAATAAATAAATATTAAAAAATATGTAAAATTAAATTAAAAAGATTAATTCCTAACAACCTCGATAACCTCAGTCTTTATTAAATATAAGAATTAAAGTGTTAACTTTTTGAAATATTTAGGTATTTTTATATTTTTTCCATTTTTAATATTCCACGCTGTTTGATACCGTCAACTTTTACCGTTGATTTTAACGAAAGTCATCTCTGATCATCCTGTCAAGTCTCAGAGAGTAACCTAGTAAAGTACAGCCAAAAAGGCTTCGACATTTACACGTGTCAAAAACAAAAAAGTTTTATATTAAAATATTAGGTAAAAAACTTAAAATAATAAATAATAAATTTGTTTTAATAGGTTTAGTGTGTAAATCGATATTATCCTCCATACGGGTCAAAATGTAATAAATGAGAACCTTAGGGAGACGTTATCTGCACAAGGATTGTTTTTGATAAATGCAGAAGGTGTAGTGTGAAATAATGAGGACTTTGGGGGTGGAAGGGAATTCCTATTCATGGTTGTTCTTGATCAATTCAAAAGGTTTGGTATGCAAAATGATATTCTCTAACACGGGGTTCAGATGAAGTAATTGGAAACTTCAGGTTTGAGATAATTCATCTCCAAGGTTGTTCTTGCAAACTTTAGAAGGTTAGGAGTGTGAAAATTATCCAAAATAGGGGTCAAAAAAATAATTGAGAAATTGACGGCGGAAAGAAGGTTGTTCTTGAAAATTTTAGAAGGTTAATGATACAAAAATAATCTCCATGCCCCCAATCCATAACTAGCTACTGAATCCTTAGTTTAGTTCTCCATCATGTCTGAGATTCACATCTATGAATTGAAAAAGTTTGGATTTTGAGTGTTAAAAAAAAAAAGACCAAAAAAGAACCCCAACAATGAAAGGTGATGGAGGTGACCAAAAAAGAACACCAATGGTATTTTCCACTATAGAAAATGATATAATTGAGAACTATGGGACATAAAGAATTAATCTTGAAGGTTGTTTTTTAAAATTCTAGAAGGTTTGCCTTAGAAAACAATATTCTTCACCATAAGGGTCAAGTGATATAATTGAGAACCTTAGGGTGAAAAGAATTTCTCTGTAGGTTTTTTTTTTTTTTTTTTTTTTTTTTTTAAAAATTTTTAGGTTTAGGNTTTGGTTTTTTTTTTTTTTTTTTTTTTTTTTTTGAAAAAATTAGAAGGTTTAGGACACAAAATGATATTCCCCACTGTAGGATTGAAAAGTGATATATTTGAGTACATTGGGGCTGAATGGCAATTCCTATTTAAGCTTCTTCCTGATAAATTTAAAAGGTTTGCGGTGCAAATATATTATTCAAAAAGTGGTCAAAATGATGAATTGAAAACGTTAGGGTGCAGGAATTCCTCTTTGGGGTTGTTCTTTAAATTCAGAAGGTTTGTGGTGCAAAATGATATTCCCAACATAGGGGTGAAAATTCATAATTAAGAACGTTGGGGTTGAAGATTCCTTTGTGTTTTCATGAAAATTTAGAAGGTTTGCGATGCAAAAAAATTCTCCACCACAAGGGAGAAAGTATTTAGTTGATTACTTTGAGGGTGAAAGGTAATTCCTCTTCAGGGTTGTCCCTGAAGAATTCAGACGATTTGGAGTGCAAAAGAATATAGTTTCCAACACAACGATCAAAATAAAATAATTAAAAACATTGGATGAAAGATATTCCCTTTTAGGGTTGATCTTGATAAATCCAGAAGGTTTGGGTTTGCAAAATATTCTCCAAAAAGTGAACAAAAAGACATAGTTGAGAACTTTAGGGGTGTCTTATCAGAAGGTTTGCGGTACAAAATGGTATTCTCTACATGGGGGCGAAAATTATAAATTTAATTTACGTGTGAAAGGTAATTCATCTTCAGGGTTGTTCTTGAAAACTTTAGAAGGTTTCGTGGTGCAAAATGTTCTCAACTACAGGGGTAAAAGTGATAAAATTGATAACTTGAAGGGTTAAATGAACTCCTTTATAGCATTGTTTTTGAAAAATTTAGAAGGCTTGGATTGCCAAAATTTCCCAACATAGGGTCAAAAAGGGTCAAAATGAATTAATTGAGAACCAAAGGTCAAATGTAATTTATCTTTTGCATTGTTTTAACATTTTTGAAAGGTTGGTCAAAAATGATATTCTCCACTATAGGGTTGAAAATTATATAATCGAAAACTTTGGAGTCAAAGGAATTAAATTATCTCCTAGGTTCTTCAAAATTTCTTAAGGTTTGGTGTGCAAAATAATGTTCTCCACCACCGGGGTGAAAGATAATTGAGTACTTCACAATGAAAGGTGATTCTACTTCGGGCTATTCTTGATAAATTCAAAAGTTTTTGGATGCATAATGATATTTTCCACATAAGGGGTGAAAAGTTTCGTTTGAGAACGTTGGGGATGAAAGATTACTTTCTCTTCAAGGCTATTCTTGAGATATTCAGAAGGTTTGGGATTAGTTTCTCTTCAAGGCTATTCTTGAGATATTCAGAAGGTTTGGGATGCAAAGTTATCCAATATAAGGGTCAAAATGAAATAATTGGGAACTTTGCTGGTGAAAGGAATTTCTCTTCAGGGTTGTTCTTGAAAAATTTAGAAGGTTTGAGTTTCAAAATATTCCCACCATAGTGGTCAAAATTATTAATTTAAAAGTTTGGGGTGAAAAATTCCTCTGTAGGATTGTTTTTGAAATTTTTTGAAGATTTAGGGTGCAAAAAATTCTTAGCTATAGGGTTGAAGATGATATAATTGAGAATTTTGTGAGTGAAATAATTCATCTTCAGCATAGATCTTGAAGATTTTAGAAGCTTTGGTGCGTAAAATGATATTCTTGATTGTAGGGTGAAAGTCATATAATTGTGAACTTTGGGGTGAAACTATTTTGCTTTAGGGTTTTTCTTGGCAAATTCGGAAGGTTTAGGTTGCCTAATATTCTCCATATTAGGGGTGAAATAATATATTTGAGAGCTTCATAGGTGATATTTGAATCCCCTTCAGGGTTGTTCTTGAGAACTTTAGAATGATACATAGCAACATTTGACATTTTAACTGTCTTTTCTGCTTCTATGCATGCTGTTGCACTAACAAAGGGAACACCCCATTCCAATACTGAACTGCCACGTGTCAAAATGTTCTGCGACTATGTCACACCCACAAAACTAGTCTCTTAGAGGAGGTGGAGGGATTAATTTGCAGTCAATGGACTTCGAAAAATTCACCCCCAAACCAAACCAATTGATGTGTGTGAAGAATATCCAATTTATCAACAGCGCAAATGGCCTCTTGCTCTTCACATTCTACAATGAAGACATTACTAAAATGATCCATTGTGATTGGCCGGCGCCAGGCGGATAATTAAACGTTAGAAAAACTTTAACATGTGGCATTTGTTTGTTTACTGATTGCTTGATAGACATTTTGCTAAGAGCTACCCAACACTCTACATTTTGTATCAGCATTTATATATAAAGAGATCAGGAAGAGGTGACCTAAAAACAATTAGGTGAAGTTGTAGCAGGCATGGCGCTAATTAGCAGATTGCGCCTCATTATCGTCATTGCTTTCTTTAGCCTCCAAGTTCACATCATCTGTAGTGCTGCTAGTACAGACTCTGGAGATAGTAATGTTCTATTCTTGTTTAATTAGTACGTCTTTCTTTGAACAACATATATTGAAATGCAACTAAGCTACCAAAGGAAATTCGGAATTACAAATATTGACCAATGGTAAACTGTAATTTGCTTAGGACCAGAGAGCTTAGTACAAATCGCCTCCTTCAATATTTATGTACGTATAAGTGCATGTGTACAAAATCGAGTAGAAAAATGTAAAGCTCGATTCAGGAGAATGTTGTAGGAAGACATGGATGGATTTGTTATAATATGTTAAAATATCACCAAACCAAAAGCTTAAGTTATCTCCAATACAGTACCGCACATGTGGGAGTTTGAACTTAGGACCTTTTATTTTAATATCGGGTTAAGTTATGACTTGATCCAAAATCTTAAACTCTCATATTGAGGCCTAATAGCTCTCTGATAAAATTATTCATTGTGAAGGATGGAGCCTAGAGCTGTACTAATGTGATAGTGTTAGAATGGTGCTTGCGGTGGTGCTTGTGGTTACCGGTCCATGGCAGGGCTGAGTGGTGGTGGCTACGGTGGCATGAGTAGTTTTTAGTGAAACTATTGTTGGAAATTGGAGTAGGATTGTGTTCCCTTGTTGAATTTATTAGGTTTTAAACATCTAAAGAACTTGAACAATTTGCATAAATGCGCGCATGAACTGTTGTTGAGATATTTGAGACTGTTCAATTTATTGACTGAAGATGATATGGTGTGGTGCAGCTGCGGCTCTCAAATCATTGAAAGACTCATGGAAAAATACACCACCGAGCTGGAATAACACAGATGGCCCTTGTGCATCCTGGGAAGGAGTTACCTGTACCTATTCAAGGGTGACTACATTGTGAGTAATTCCTTCTACATTTAGAACCCTGATTATTTCTACACTTCTAAAATTAAAAAATTATCCTCATCTTTGATTTAACATTATCATCAAATCCCCATTTATCACTTACAGAACATTACGTTTTCAGGAGATTGTCAAAAATTGGCCTTGTAGGAACACTTAAGTGCGGACATTGGAAGGCTCACCGAATTGAGAACCCTCTCAGTTCTTATAATTTTTTACCAAGTAAATAGACACTTTAAGTTTGCAGCACATTTCAGATTGTAATAGTAGCACCAGGATATTATTAATATTTCATCAAGCATGAAAAAACTTATCTGGGTTGAAGTGTTATGCAGGCACCTGTCATTCAATAAAGGCCTCACAGGTTCTCTTCCCCCTCAGATAGGAGAGGTCCAGGAGTTGGAAAACCTGTCAGATCCTATCAGCCTGCGTGCTTGCTGCTAACTGCTGCTTTGCGCACCACTCATAATTTATGTACGTCTGTGTTTTTCTATCTTTCAGAATCCTAGCTGGCTGCAGTTTCACTGGTAGGATTCCAGATGAAATAGGCAACTTGGGAGAGCTAATTTTCTTGTAAGAATTTGTATAAGAAAACATTACAATTAAGTCAATAAATTAGAATTTTCTCTTCCTTCTCTTCACTAAAAACTAGTGTCATTTTCAGGGCTCTGAACTCAAACTACGTCAGTGGTGTGATTCCTCCTTGTGGGTGAACTATCCAAAGTCTACTGGCTGGACCTGGCAGACAATCAGTTGACAGTATCTAGCCCGGTTTCAACACCGACTTACCCAGGATTGGATCTCCTCAAAAATGTTAAGCACTTGTGAGTATTTTCTGTTTAATGAGATAATCTTATACTACTATTGACAAAAAATTGACTTAATGTTTATAAATTTGCAGCCATTTGAATTGGAAACAGCTTTCAGGAACCATTCCTGAACAACTTTTCAGCTCTGACATGGTAGTGATTGATATGTAAGTTAATATCCACACATCATTTAATCTCTAAACTTTTTTCATCTGCTAATTGCTTTCAGTTCTTCCATGTCAGCTTTTTTGACGGAAATCGGCTTACTGGCAATATACCGATGACATTAGGACTTGTTAAGACTCTTGAGATTCTGTGAGTAAAACTTCCTCAAATTCATCTTTCTATTTTGTTTTCCCATCTATTTTTGGGTAGACTGCCACTATTGTCAGAAATTGTTATCACGAGTTCATTTAACCAAACACTTTTTCAATCTGCAACAGTCGGCTTGATAGAAATGCTTTGACAGGACCAGTCCCATCCAACCTCAATTACCTTACGAACCTCAATGAACTGTAAGTATTGTTTTTTTTAAGCGGATGTTTCAGTGTTTTGATATTATGGTTTGAGTGGTTAAACAAGTTTATTCTTCATGAAACAAACAATGTTCTCTTCAGGAATTTAGCACACAACAATCTAACAGGACCTTTTCCAGACTTAAGTCAAATGGATTATCTAAATTATGTGTGAGTTGACGACTCAGGATACCCCATTTTCAGTTGAGTTTCTCAATAAAATTTTCATTTTTCAAGGAGAAGAACTCTGATCAGTGTCTTACCCCTACAGAGATCTTAGCAACAATTCGTTTGATCCATCAGATGTTCCAGTTTGGTTCTCAACCTTGCCATCACTCACAACTTTGTAGGTATCTTCCCTCAAGTCACAGATTAACAGTCTGAAAACTCCCATCCCGTAAAAGTATTTAGGATTCTGATTCCAGAGCTCTATACATATATTCTATATGGTATCCAGGGTTGCAGAATATGGATCACTTCAAGGGCTTGTACCACAAAAACTCTACAGCTTTCCACAAATACAACGAGTGTAAGTTTTTGGTTCACAGTTGCAAATTGTTGATTTGGAGAGCAACCAAATATCTGCACTAATTCTTGATCATAAAAATTATACACTAAAGTGAGATATCTAATCAGCCCTTCAAGGATTTCAGTAAATGTAATGCATATATAATTTCCCTTTGTCATCATTCTTACATGTCAAAAATGTTATTTGCTTGATCTGCAGACTTACAGGCAACCCGGTATGCGCCAGAGAACTCTCAAATACAAGCTACTGCCAGGGTCAGCAACAATCTACAAAGCCATACTCTACAAGCCTTGCTAATTGTGTAGGCAGATCATGTCCTTCTGATCAGAAGCTCAGCCCTCAGGATTGTGAATGTACCTATCCATATGAAGAGAGATTGTTTTTCAGAGGACCCTCCTTGAGGGACTTGTCAAATGCCAACCTGCTGTTTCATGCACTAGAGATGAGCATGTGGGTGAAACTGGAGCTGAACCCAGGTTCAGTTTTTCTTCAGAATCCTTTCTGCAATGCTGATAAATGTCTTCAGGTGGAGGTGGCACTCTTTCCATCTTCTGGAAAATATTTTAGCAGGTCAGAAGTGGAGAGGATTGGATTTGTATTGAGTATTCAAACCTACAAGCCTCCTAAGGAATTTGGTCCCTACTTTTTCTTTGCTACTCCTTATCCTTTACCAGGTATATAACAACTTTAATCTTTTTAGTGAATGTGAAATCACTACTTCATCATGGAACAATGAATTGACTAGCAAACAACTATCTTTCACAATCACATGAAGACAACTTTTGACTTGTGTAGGACGGCGAGGGATTGGGTAGGTACCGGTCGCTTAGTGCCAGATTGGGATCCACAACAAATATAAATCCATATCAAACTGTTAATGGACTACCTTTTTTTTTTTTTGCAAAAAAAAAAAAAAAAAAAAAAAAAANTTCAAAAAAAAAAAAAAAAAAAAAAAAAAAAAGAGAAATGACCATATTTAAGTGTTCAAGTTAGAAAAAAATAAATTTAATTTTTTCTTATTATTTAGTGACACTATCGAATCGGACCCGTTAGAGTTGAACTTTAAAGATTATTTGACTTGTAAAATCGAACTGTTAACTTGTTGATTAGTTAGATAATTAAAAATATATATTTTTATTAATCTTCAATTCACCTGTTTGATTTTGGTTATTCTTTAAATTAACTCTAAATTATTTTTTTAGATTTTTTATTTTTATTTATAATATCTATTTATAATTGATTTTTTACTAATTACATCATTTTTTAATAAGAAAGTAAGGGTTGCATAAAATATTCTTTTATCAATTGACAGATTCTTTTAACACCTGTTAAGTTTTGGGGGTCCTTAACTTACTATAGAAGCTGCGGGGGTGATGGGGGAATTTGGGCGTCATTGATTTCCCTAATATGATATTCTGCATTTGAAAGGATCAGTTCCGAGCAAGTTTAACATCTTATACGATTATTTGTTCAAAGGATTTACGATTATCTCTATATCATATTATTTAGTTTTATTTTTGTTTGTTGAGTTGGCAACTCTATCACCACTATTTTGCAGAGTCAAAGCTCATAAATAATACAACAAATATGGATTTGATGTAGACTGATGAAGCTGTGGAGCAATTTGAATTTTATTTATTTATTTATTTATTTTTGTTTAAAATTGCTCTTTATGTGTTACGTGACATTCCAATCTAATAATATTTTGAAAAGGGAAAATTCAATGTAATTACCTTTTTAAAAAGGATTATCACAAACCCTTCAAGTATTAAGAAATAGCACATGGCTCCTTCCATCTATGGGTGTTTTTTGATTTATACCAAAATATGTGGGTCAATTGAAATTTACTACAAAACTTTTCGACTTCCTACCAACCATTCACAAAGCGAAAATCTTACTTGCAAAAAAAAAAAAAAAAAAAAGAATATTAGTTTATCAAGAGCTTGTTGCAAAATTGTTTGCCTTCTCAATTATCATGACTAATATTGATAATATTAGAGAAGAAAACAATTTGTCTAAATATTCTATAATTTCTCTAGATTTTTGGATAACTAATCCAAATATATCGTATTATTAGGAAATTGATCTACTCTAATAATCCAATCAACTCATTAAAACTGATAAAAAAAATTGAATTAATTAATTTGAATAAGATTTGGTATTTTTTAATTGAATTGAATTAGATTTTGAGATGAAGAATTAAATATATAAATCTAGGGTACTACGTTGATTTTTTTTTAATCAATCTTTTTAGTAAAATATTTATTGAATATCGATGGAAAGATTTTTTTTTTTTCTAATTACTTTTTAAGTTGGTTTGGGCTCATCCTTCACTGATCAAATCATAAATTATACCACACCCAAATTATAAATTATCTTATTAACAGTTGGGTATTCACTTATTGCAATATATACGTTATACATATTTATAATTCGTAATATAGAATTATCTATTAATTAAATTTATGAAAAGTAATTCCTATTTATCAAATTTTATATGACATTACATGGTTCCGAGCCTCTCTACCATCTATCAAAGTTAAACGTGTTTTATTAATTTTAATGGAACTATCTAAAATACTTCTAAAATGTCAATTCTAATGAAAAAAATCCTTTAAAATAATATAAATTTAAAAGTAGTAATCGGCAAAAGTACCAAACAGTAAATTTAGGAAGTTTCAAAATCATAAAAAATTATATTGGATTTCTTTAAATCAAAAGAGAGTTACATGGTAATAAAATTTAATAATAATGCAAATATAATGTTGGAAAATTAGTAAAAATAGTCAAATTGATGGATCGTGTAGGTCTTACACAGACCTTGGTTAGGTCCGACCATAGAACAAGGACAATAACCCTTTTTCTACTACCTGACTGTAACTTTGGGTAATTTTTTTAGTCTTTTCATTATAAAATCACTCTAATAATTTCAAAATGTATCCCAACAATTATCAAACACAAATCTAATATATTTATACTCCAAAACACATCAAAACATATTCTAACTCAACTCATCCTATTCTTATCTCATTAATAACAAATATTTTTTCAAGTTGAAGCCAATAATATTAATTTGAATGATTTAGTTTCTTTTTGTGTCAGATTTGCTTTCAAAGAGACTGAGTTTGTGTAAGTGTAATGATTAGGAGTAGAGATGAGAGATGAGAGAAAGTTTCAAAGTTAAAGATAAAGGTATTTTGGATATTTCGGCTAAGGTTGACCAGTGAGACGAGAGAATTATAAAAGTTAGTTATATTTTATTTCAACCCCTCCATTTGGCTATTTTTATTAATTTCCCCATAATGTTATACTTTAGAAAAACGTGTCGAGAGGATGACATTCTCTCTCAAATTATAAGCCAACTAGGTGCAAAGCCCGCGCGTTATGCGGTTATGTTTATTTAATATTATTTTTTTAATTAAATAAAAAATAAAATTATAAAATAAATAAGAAAATGACGAAATCAGATGGATTGAGGCACAAATATCTCGCTCTCTTTAAGGAGATTCAAGCCCTCTACGGTTGGCAAAGCCTAGAACATGGTGCAACAGTTTTTTCTCAATGACTTGTATCCTCCAGGATACAACA
>JANLJB010029764.1:2324-17360 GCA_026212285.1 Bursera cuneata
CTAGTAGTTTGTGGATTCTTCATTCTCGAAAGTACTCAACTATTTAAAACGTGTTTGCTGTTGAAAAAGCGCTTCTGGGGTCCACTAACTACTACTAAAAGTGTTGGTTAAAAAATATATATAGATAGTCAAGCGCTTTTCTCATAAGGGTTCTCAATTATTTTCACCCAAACAAACACTTGTACTCAATTTTTCATTCATACCTATATTACTCTTTTGATATCACTCAACACACTAAAAAAAAAAAAAAAAAAAAAAATTAATTAATGCAATGGATATATTTTAATTTTATATTATAACTAATCTGATATCATATATATGGATAGTAAAATAAATATATGAAAATTATATAAATAAATATGAATAAATTTATTTTATTATCAATATAATATTATATTATAATTGAAATATAAATTTGAGATTCAGATTTTATATGTATAATATTAATAATAATACAACAGTTCAGTAGAGCAAAAAATCGCAGGAATTGGATGCCTGCATATATGATTTGTGTATAGAATATATTTGTAATGATTTCAAGATCATTACGTGGCAAAAAAAATTAGAAATCTTATCTCCTTTGAAGCCATTTAAGTTGTAAACAATCATATGTTGTAGTTTATGTATTGGCTTCTTAATGTATACTTAGTCATAATTACCTTCGTTTTGTACATGTTGGAAACTCACGTGGTTTTATCTTTTTTTGGTTGAATTTTTTAAAGTTCAAAGATTTTCTATCTTTTGATTTTTTTTTTTTTTTGGATTTTAATCTAATTTCAATGAATTAAATTATATTTGAAAACTCCATGTATTAGACATTTATTGGAAATTATGAGAAATAATCCAAAAGTAGAGAGTTATTTGAAAAAAAAAAAACTAACCTCTTGATTTTAATTAATTTACCTAACCAAAACTTAGGTGAACAATAATTATACCCCTATCTCAATTTTCTCTATATCTGTTGATTATCTGATAATGGTTCGGTGATTCTGAACACTGTATATCAGCTGGTCAGTGATGATCCAACAACTGTCTGACGACTTTGATTATTATTCGAAGACAATTTGATAACAGTGCGGTGAGTCTGATGATAATTTGACAAGTTCAACAACTATCTGACAAGTCCGACGAGTTCGACGATTACTCGATAACGAGCCAGTGACTATCTGGTAACGATCCAATAATGATATGGTAATTGTCTAACGATTCTAGTTACTGTCTAACTAGTCTAATAACCATCCCACAACTGTCCGATGAGTCTAACGATAGTCCTACAACTGTTCGACAATTTCTACCACTATCCAAAGACTGTCCGACAAGTTCAATGATGATCCAGTAAGTACGACGACAATTAAGCGAGTCTAGTGACTGTTCAACAACGGTTCGGTGAGTCCACAACTGTCCCATACTTTTCAATGATTGCCTGGTAACTGTCTAGTGAGTCCGATAACTGTCCGACCACATTTTGACAAGTTCGATGACTATTTGACATTTTTTAGGTGACCGTCCGATGAGTCCGACGACTGTCTGATGAATATTTCGATAACTATTCAACTATTTGATGATTCCAATGACGATTGAGTGATTATTCTATTGAAAAGTGTTAGAGAATGGAAAATGTGTTTATATATTATACAAGGAGGGATATAATGGTCAAAAAATTAGAAATAGATAGAAAAGTAAAAGAAATCATGGGGTTTATTATTTTTCAAATGATCCATAATTTTAGGTTATTTCTGATAATTTTTTTTTACATTTATTCGAGATTTTTTTTTTACATTTACATTTAAAAAAATAAAAGATATATATATATATATATTAGTTAGGCTATTGAGGCTTTAATTTTTTTGATTTAATTTTATATATTATTTAATGGTCATTAATTTACTATAATTCATGGATGAAAAAAAATTAAAAGGTAACTTTCTTATGCTAACTTAGCAGTTTTTTTTTATTATTAGATTAGAAAAATAAACGGCTATCAAATATTATGTAAAATTAAATTAAAAAAAATAAGTCATAATAGACTGAACCTATACATATATATATATATATATATATTTATATGGTTACTTAATTATCATAGTTATTGTGTGATACATAATGTAAAAAAATAAAATGTGGAAGGAAATGAAGTTATGGAAAATATAAAAACTTTGGGTTTACAAAATTCATGAGTGTGTCAGCCCAGCTGGGCTCTTTCTTTATAAGCACATGAAATTAATGGCGATTAAACACTCATAACTTAATTAACTATAACTTCATAAACAACTTGATTTTCACAGAGATGGGTCATCCCTCACACTTGGAAATCTGAGCTTAAGATTATCATCTTCAATCAATTACTATATGATGGTACTGCTATGCTATTTCAAGTTTATTCCAAAATTTATTATTAGAATTGTCATTTTTTTTTTATTTAAGAAATAATAAATTATTACTCTAATAATCCGACCCTCATTTCTCGAATGAGAAAATTACGAAACCTTTGCCAAGGAGGTTAAATAATTCTTAACACTCCGTTGTTCAAATGCTCAAATAAAAACTCCTATAATTTTAAACAATCATTTAAAAAAAATAAACATCTAAAGGACATTATAAATTTTCGATAAGTGAAATAATAAAAAAATAAAAAGTAAAATGTTACGGTATGTTCATAATGTCGTTACCATGTATAATTTTTCTAATAATGATATAAATTTTAAGTATTTATGTTACTATTTAAAAGATAGATTTTTTTTTTTTTTATATCAGTTGAGATATAAATTTTATATCTATAATATTACTCAAATAAAAATGTTTGGAAATTATTAAGTGGCTAAGTAGGCATGATGACAATCAAATAAAACACTTGGTTAATAGTTATTACTTGTTCACAGAAATAAACAAAACTAATAATAGATGGTGATACATATTCAAGTCAAACACCAAATAAAAAGCCAGATACTTATTGTAAAAAGACAATATTAAAATTTCAACCTCTGTTTAAGTTATAGATTAAATATCTAGTCAACTATATGAAGTCACAAACCAATTATTGTTACTAAATTGACCCAATTCACTCAAATACAATCAATTCCACAAATTAAGGATATCCCAAAACGAAAAAAAAAAAAAATTTCAGTAAGCTTACATCCCTTTCCGAAGACAACTTAACTATGAAAAAAGGAATTAAATTATCATAAATATTAAAACTATGCTATAGTAAATATGTTTCACATATTTTCTAATTAAAAAAAAATCAATTTTCTCTTATAAATATTACTAACTGTTTTTTCTAACTCAAATGGTGAACCATTTATGTCTATAAACATAATAGCACATGCTAATAATATTGAAATGATAAAATAAATATTAAGATTTATTAGAATTTTTCATAATCATTTGTGACGTTGAAATCGACAAACCTCCCTTAGTGTTAATGTTCGTTAGTATATTCTATTAAAAACAAATACATACATATTTTTGTAATATTTAACATAACGAAACAACGGACACTAACAATAAAACAGGTTTGCGAGATTTTTAAAATTATAGATGATCATGTAAGATTCTAATAAACCTCACTTAGCGGAGGTACCTGGAGTTTGCTAATTGACCACCTAAGTAATGACTCAGTGCAACAATGGAGAACTTACTCTAAACAATTATGATTGAGAAATGAAATACCAACAAGTAATTCAAAACCATACCAAAACCTGAGAGAATGTTTGCTATTTTGCTGGCATAAACAGAGATGTAAATAACAATAATAATAAAAAAAATTGTATCAAATATACGAGAATTGACCCAGGCTTGCCCAAAAGGCCCACCTAGTCTAACAAAAGTAGGGCTACATTGACAAGATCTCGAGATTATTCAAAAATTTTGAGGCCCAACTGGATTCCAATCCGGGAACAGATCCCTCTATCATACAACTGTTTATTTATCATGTACAATAATTAAGGTAGATAAGAGTCGTGTAAATTCTTGTAACACTATTATACGATTCCGTGACAAGGAATATAATAATTGAGACCAACCTTAGCTTCATGAAATTGGCTGTAACTGTGATCCAGCTTGTCTAACTTGTTTTCTTTTGGTTGCTTCCAAGTAATTCTCCCTCAATAATAAGGTAACCTTTGATTACTTTATAATTTACGTATGTTTCGTCAAATCAATGGTGCTAAACTTTGATATGTCAAATTTTTAAGTGTAATATTATTCTTACCAAATTACTTACTTACTTTAAATGGATAGTCAAACGATAAACGGTGAAATTTTTATTATGATTCAACACTAATTGGATTATCGTGTTCGTTTTTTATGTTATATGACTTAAATATGTAATAGAAATTAACAAAAAGAAAAAGAAAAAAAAGGGTATTTGTGATGATGCATTTCGAGATTTTAAAAAAAATTGAATAGAAATAAAGGTTGGATATTTGTTTTTTGTGAAATTGCTTTTAGTTTTTAATGTAACCTAAGATGGTGGCGCGTTACGTGGTTATAGAACAGGGTTGGGACCCTTCATCTCGTATGCCACAAATTGCAATTATTCACAAATAAAGGTGAGCTAGAATGCGACATTACCTTGTTAAATCAAAGCTTATTATAATTCAATGTTACATCTCTCTTCTCTTGGTCATGAGTCTTCATTGGACTTCATTTCATACTTCATAACTCATTAAGTTTTGCAGCTAACAAGCAAGCTAACTGTCCCCAAGTATTGAAATCAATTAAAGACTTTGTTTCCAAGATCTTGTTAACCGACCATAAATTTCAATCCTTTAAAGTGGACCCTTCATCGGATCTCATTTGAAATATATTGGTTCCACCGTGATATTATCGACCCAATATTACAGTACCAGCATAAATTATTAGGAACTCTTTCTCTTAGTCAAAGAAAGTGATTTAATTGCTGGATTGAGCAATACTTCGACACAACTATTGTTTGATTTGTTTTTCTTTGGATTTATTTATTTTTTCCTGTTCGAGATGAGGTATTGGATGATTATAGCATTGACAAGAGGGATGTGATACTCTTTTGAGTCATAATTGTAAAATTTGGATCCATTAAATGTATAGCTGGATTGCCTAATAATTTCATGTACCTATAAATCTATCATATGTCCCAAGTAAATGATTTGGGTCAACTTGACAGCTCCAACTGTTAATTTTATTTAATGGATAATAAAAACTAAAATTTTTCATAATTGGAAAAAATTAAGAAAAATTAAAAATTCTCTTGGCTCTTCTTCTCTTGTTTTTCTAATAATAATGTTTTTCATTTTGTTTGATCTTGAAGTTTGGATAACATGCTTTCATTATTTACTTGTGGATAGTATTTCATTATAAACTTTAATCTAATTTAATTTTTTACTTTGGAAATTTTTGATTTGACAAGTGATACAGAAGGGTTAAATCAGATCATTCATCCATTGACTTGTATCTCTGATGGACCCATTCTCACATTATTGTTAATTGTATATTATTTAGCTGTATAATAATTAATGAGATGGGTTACAACCCTAATCTCCAAGGACAATTCAACCAAAGATTTGTCTTGAAGTGACATGTGAAACGAGGCTTTGACTGTCCCCCGGATGAAATTAACTTTGGTTTCGGAATTGATAAATTGTCAACAAAGTTATTTTTATGATCCAAACATCCAAACAGCAAAGGTCCGGTGTAGTCCAATATCAAGTTTAGGGTTAGGGAGATTTGAATCAATCGATTCTTAATTGGTCTAATCCAAATTTATGAAATCGATGTAAATCACCATCTTATTTTGTATTATTAATGCTAATCCCTTTCCATCTGTGTTGGAATATCATCTTTATTGATACGTGACAATTGGATTTGAATTTGAAATTTTTTTCTTAATAAATTTAGTACAACTAATAATTAAGGATCCGAAACCGAAAAATTATTGTTTCATGATTGAGTACGATTCATATAATTAATTAATCATTAATGATATCAATAAAAAAATTTATATTTCAATTTTATATCTTAACTAATATATGAGATCACATAAATGATAAGATAAATATATAAAAATTAAAATAATAAATATTGATAAATTAATTTTATCGTTGACATAATAACACATTAAATTAGGATACAGACTTTATACACATAATATTATTCTTAATCAATTGATTATATGTGAATGATTTAATTTGACATATATTCAACTAAAAAATAATATCAATTTTACAATGTTTAGCTACCAAAATTTCGTATAATAGATTATAAAGAAAAGGAGAGAAAAGAAAAGAAAATGATCACGTTGAAAAGAAAGTAATAATTATATTATAATAACTTATAAAAAAAATCAAAACTTAATTATTAGTGAAATAAAATAACTTATCTTGAGTATTAATATTAAAGAATTTGCATGGGTCTCACAAAACAACATCAACTATTCTTTAATGGTAGGGAAGGCTAGGGTTTCCTTTCCCAAGTGTTTGTCTGATCTCCGATGACCCTGATGGCGGCCGGAACGTTCAGATGGATGTAGAGGGTGGTTAAGGGGCTGGCTAGGGTTAGGGTTTCTTGATCCTCCCGATGAGTCTCAGATGCCTGGAGTTTCTTCATCGAAGCATATTATTAAAACCCTCCATAAGCATGTCGTAGCTGGATGAAAAGCTATTCGGGTGAAGCAGCGACGCCAGTTGCTCGTATTGCTTGATTTCATCAAAGTAACTTTTCAGTACTAACATATTTGATACAAACAACTTGATGCCACTTACCAGCTCTCACTCTTTGTAATGAATGCAGCAGGGGCACAGGGTAGACCTTTAAAATTTTTGGGGGCTAAATTGTGGCCAGAAAAATGTGGGTACCATTGAGGAAATAATAGAAGTACGATTTTCTGCCATGTTTTCAAGCCTACGTTCAGTTTCCTGGAGTTTGCATTATCATTTTATATCTTGTAGTTCGTATTTTGAATTATTTTCTTCAATATTTTGTTTTAAGAGAAATCAATAATTCAAAATACTTGAGACCTTTAATAATTAACAACCACCATTTCAAGAATAAGAGAGCATCAATATATAGAACTCTTTAGAAAGGTAATTGAATTCACTTCAATACACCAAAATAATTATATAACCCTTTAGAGAAGGTAAACCTGTGATAGCAAATCGATCAAATTGTAGTTACAAGCATAGCGAATAGTAGCAGTTATTTTCCTTCTTATACTTGATCTGATGAAGCACCATGTCCAACAAAATAATTGCACGGCCACAAGAAATGCGAGATCTCTAGTTTTATTCATTTGGAGCACTTCAACCACCCCTAGAACGAAGGGAAGAACCTGTTAAGGTTGAATGGCAGTGCATAGAACTCTTCGCTCCTAGTATCTTGTTCATAATACCGGAACTTCGCCCACCAGTGCCTGCCACTTTCTTGTCGGATTGCGCTATCACCGAAGCTGTGAGTGCAATCTAAGAAGTAAGCAATTATGATTGCCACTGTTGCGGGGGATGTGAAAATCACTTGCATTATGTTGTTGAACTGTAAGCATAAAGAAAAATCAGCATAACTTCATTGCTGTATGATAATTATAATAAATATAAATGAACAATGCTGAGACCAGGAAACAAAGTGGCAAGTTGTTATAAATACCGCTATTGAACGAGTGTGCACTGGGCCATGACCAGAAATCAACAGATACTCATTGAAGTATTGTGGCACAGAAAGGCCCATGAAGAGAGAAAAGCCTACAATGAACTTTGACCTGAAGCTGTTCAGGCTGCAGAACTGGAGGAATCCCAGACCTGCTGATGCTGCTCATTCCACAGTACATATCACACCAAAGTTAATCTAAATGTTCCACGTTAATGGTAATTGAACTGTAAATTTGAAACAACACTAAGAATATATTAAAGACAAAAGTTCTATTTGTTTGTTCTTCATATCAAAGTTAAATTCCTCTCGTATTTTAATCAACAATCAACTAATTGTTAACATGGAGATCAACTCAATGATATATTTTAACTATGATTAATAGCATACTTTAAATCTCAATCAATTATGATCATGGATAGAGGAGCAATCTTTAATTGCAACCAACATGGCCAAAAACATTTGCATCCACTACCTGGAATATTACTAATTTAATTTCTATGCAAATGGAATGTGGGGATAATTCACCACCATACTCTTCACGAAGACATAAATAAGCGAAACATACCCACATAGGCAAACAGGACACAATACAGAGCGGCTATAATTGGCAGTGGTATGGAAGCAAGAACAGCCCCAAATTTTCCTGTTAATGACATGAATTATGATCCATTAGATTAGATGTGAATAAATATCACAAACACAGAGGTAAGCTCTTATTTTGCATTAATGTTTAAGCAAATTATGCTCAACAAAGTAAATGCAATATAGCTCAGTGAACTATTAAAATTGTCAGTTAAGCCGAATAACAAGACATAACAAAAGAATTTCCATATGAAGTACCAAACCTAAAACAGAAAAGAAAATCATGAATCCCGCAGCTATTTGAATGACTCTCCGGCTTCCACTTCGTGTCAATCCTAAAAGACCTGCATTTTCACTAAAGAAAAGAAAAGAAAAGAAAAAAGGATAGACAAAGATCATTTATTAGATCACAGTTTTAGGAGATCAAATAGCAAGATGGGACATCACCAGCTTAGACACCCAACTGTGAAATCATTAACAGATGTGCAAATCTAATGAGCAATTTAGAGATTTTTATTTAAAGGAATCCACTATTTAGCTTTCATTTTCCTTGATGCCAAAAATAATCCAACATGAAAGTATTAATGTTAAATATTTGAGCAATATTTGCAATGATAGCCCAGAAAATATCAAAGTTGGGTAGTGTATTTGCTAGTTTATTATACATGCTGCCAAGCTGAGACAAACAAAGGGCATCTCATCTAAAGAAATAGGAATTATCTAACATAAGCTACTAAGAAGTTTCAAAAGTTAAAATTTCCTTACACTGAAGCAGTGGAGCCAGTTACTGAGCCAAAAGCACCATCAAGCAATATACCTATACCCTGGAGTTCATAAAAGTTGAATCAGTGATCTTGATTCTAGCACGTACAACTATGGGGTATACATGATAAAAGTGGAATAACAGAAATGCTTTCTACCTGCCAACCAATACCACGGGTAAGTACAGAAGGTGGAATATGAGTGGCACTCCCATATCTTGATGCCGCAATAAAAGTACCTGTAGACTGCCCAAAAGGAAGGAGAAAAAGGTTTTATCTCAACAAAAATGTAAAGAAGATTTTAGTTATACAGGTTTTCACAAGGAATAAGGATAATTCAGTTCATGAAGGAAGAATGGAAAGGTATCTTAACAAGACACTAGCTGATGTTTCATTTAGAAGCCTTTAAATTGGGAGAAAATCATTCATAAAGGAATCTTGCCAGTTTCCACTAGATATATGCTCAAGTATATAGAGGTTATTTCTTTACATATATCATATATGCAACAAGTACATAGCAAGCATTCTCGTGTATGACTTAAAATTACAGCATTTTACAGCGCTGTACTTATCCAGAAAGCAAAAAGGTTTTGTAACATCCTCACTTTCAGTGAAAGTTAATCATCATGGATAATCTATATAGAAAGCATATCAAGAATTTTCTTCATAAATCAAACCATTTCTTCTATAGGAAACAAAATGCTCTTTATTGATAGTACCAAAAAACGATAGGATAACAGTCGGCTAGGTGTCTACTACAAAAAACAGAACCCAACTATCCAGAATGATCTTAATAAATCAAACCTCAACAATAGAAACGAAAGAAGCAGCCATCATAGCAAAAATATCTCCTGCATTAAAAGTGGGACCGCCCCACTGAAATGGATATGGAACCCTGATCCTGCATATGAGAAATAAAGTATTATTGACGGTCATAAAAATGCCACTAGTTCAAAAAAATTAAGTTCATGAGTATATATTTTATAGGTGACTCAAAGGTAAATTTGTGCAAAAATCTACTAAGAAAAAAAAAATTGTAAATAGTATTAATTACGTATAAATGTAGGTCATTCAGCCAGATGCAATGACAAAAATTACATTTAGGTTGACATGTATAAGCTCACCATGAAGCAGCACTAATGAGTCCAGAACGATCAGTACGACAGCTAAATTGAGTCCTTGCAGGTCTTTTATCATATGCACCAGCTAGAGTCAAAACTTCAGCAAATCCCCAGGCAATAGCAACAGTGAACAAGATCGCAAATCTTTCAAATATGGCTCTTTTAGTTTTCATCATATGAGGAAAGTACTGCAAACAATAAGTTACGCATAACATCAGAAGAACCTAACAAACTCATGCTTTTATTTTCAAGTTAGAAGTAAATAGTAAAAAGGGTTATTGTTCTCTCAAATATTTATCAGTTTCAAATATGATTAAGGTGAGGCAAACTATGGAAAATCAAGAAAGAATAGTAAGGACAAAGCACATCGGCCCAACTTGAAACTCGGTACATCTTCCTATGTCCAAACTCGGACTGTACCTAAATAAATATTCCATTGCTCTTAACCTTTTTTATAATAAAAAATAAAATCCAGTCTTATTAGGCATCCACTTTTATCTAAGATCCAGTCAAAATATAATTTTCCTAGTTCAGAGGCAAGAAGATAAATCAAGGAATAAGATATGGCTTCAAAGTAATTACAATGTATTAGAGCTGAGCCAACAACAGAAACTTCAATTGATGTTGACTGAAAGACCAGAATGATTAAAAAAAAAAATTACCTGAGATATAAGAACCAATATAACTAATGCTGGGAGTCCAATTTCAATGCACTTTGCCAGCTACAATCATCAATGAAAGAGTTACTATATTTAAAAAAAAAAAAAAAATCAACAGCTGCAATGAAGAAATCGCTACTCAAAAGAAAGAGTTCTGTAGTAAAAAGAAGTTAGAATTCCCAGCTGATCAAATTTGTTTTAAGGACCCCTCCATTTAGCCCTTGTTACAATTGGAAGACAAAAAGAGCTAGACACAGCATTTAATGGATCTTCTGATTCTTTTCGGGCAAAATATTGAAAGGTGTGAATTACCAGATGATTCAAATGGCCAATTTTTGCATAATATTTTGAGGGAACAGATAATGCAATAGTTACAGAAAAATACATGAAGGAAGTTGCTCAACCAGTATAAGAAGATTGTTCCTGGAATCCCAGTAGATTACTACAATAACCTTTACAGAGACTGACTGTTGATGTGAATGTAAACAGCCGACCAAGTAAACAGATACTTATTCTCCTGACCTTATCTAAGCCTTGGCACTATTTTCTAATAGACCTTATAAATCTTAAAAAGTAGGCGGGGAGTGGAATTCTAGAAACTTTGCTTTTGAGCTTGATGAAAATCCTTTTGAAGCCAATGTGGAGAGTAGGAAAAGAACTATAAAATTTTGCTTCTTTTACAAGGAACATTCAGTTCAAACAATTTGGAAGTAGAGAAGCATAAGTAATGTTAACAAATAGGGTTCTTGAAGTAACAAATAAGAAGTCAGAAATTTTACCTGAGGGAAACCACGAGCATAAAGCCCAAGTCCAGTAAGAGTTACCAGAGGAACTGCTGCAAGAGGGCTAAGAAATCTGCATCACAAGAAACCAAAACAGCTTCCTACATAATTATATCAGGATGAAAACAATATCCTTGAAATCAACAAGGCATTTTTGCAACAATATACCTTCCAAAAATTCTCCAGAAGCCAAAAAAACCAATGATCATATGAAAGAGTGATGCGATAATAAGGGCCCCTTGTATTGCTCTGATGGAGTGTTTAAACCTCTAAGAAATTGATCAACAAACCATTTCAAAGATAATAAGTATGCAAATTCATTTAAGTCAATAGCAAAAGAGAATCATCAAGGCATTAATTACAAGCATTTTTCTTTAGCATCACCATACGCTCTTGATAAACCAAATTGCACTACAAAGATCATAGACACAATAACAAAACAGCAGACCAACCTCATGGGGATAAATGTAAAAGTTGAATCTGTCAGAGATAGCAACAGAGATGGCAGGGATAATGAAAGCATATGAAGCACCCATCACCACCGGAAGCCGAGTTCCGAACAAAGTCTGCAAGAGTGTGTTTATCCCCGCAACAAAGAGCACAGTGTTGATCACTTCAGCCTTCTCTTCCTTTAGATTAAAACAAGAACGTAAACCTTTAATTTAACAGAATTTGTTTTCAAAAATAATTAATACGAAATTATGCACAGAATTTCTGGGCAACAACTCCTTACATTGCCACCACCGAGCAAAGGAACAATTATGCTTGGGATGAGAACAGTAGTTCCAAGCATCACCAGGTAGTGTTGGAATCCAAGAATTATTGCTTCAGCTGCATTTAAATATAACAAAATATTTCAAATTTTACATTCGTGGAGCATAAAAATATGCATATTCAAAAAATTTGTATAAACTAAATCCAAAAAAAAAAAAAAAAATACACTCTATGATTACTGAATTTCAATATATGTATATTTTTAATTTCTTTTCGTTGTTAATCAGCAAAATTTTAATTTTCATATTATTATTATCTTTCTTTACCACGCTTAGAAACCAGACAGAGCACTTACCACTTGTTCTTATCACTGATTCATTATAATAGTATTTTATTTTTGCAGGCAATGTATATTCTATAATTAGTTGAATTTTTCATAAATGTCTAAAACAGAGAATCGATTTAACCAAAATAAATAAATAAATTTATAAAGAATAAAAACAAAAGAAAACAATGGAATTATATTTACAAATTTATATAACTACTTGGAACCTAGATAGTTGTAAATTTGAAGAAACAACGTCGCGGATACTACTACGTTCCTGAGAGTAAACTTCTTAATACTCATAAATAACGGAAGTCAATAACATTTCCATTTCTCAGTTTCGTCACTCGATAACCAATTTCATTCTCTTTTCTCTCGCTTTATCGGCAACCAAACGGAGCTCATTCTCAAAAAAGGAAAGAAAACAGAACCAGACGAACGTGCGAACAAAAAACAAAAGAACAGAAGAAAACAGAGCATTCAAAACAAAGAGAGAGAGGGTGAGGGAGGGAGTACGCCAAGGAGGAGAGCTGGAGACGCAAAAGTCAACGCCGGGAAGCTGGTCCTTGACGGGATGAGGCTGAAACTCATCAACTTTTGGCCCCATTTTGTGTGTGTATGTGTGTGTCTTTCACAATGTAATGTAGTATACTTAGTTTGTGTTTGGTGTTTGTTTAAGAATGTTGAGATGTAGAAGAGAGGAGAAGCGTGTCGTGTAAGAGAAACAACTTGTAAAGGTGATGATGGATGGTAAGGTTAGGCGGCGTCGTTGTGACTAAAATCAAGAAGCTGAGAGAGGCTCCGCTTCTGCTTCTGAGTTATCTGTTTGATTTGGAGAACGAGAAGGCATATTATATTCCCGCTTGGAAAGCTACCAACTGCAGCTGCTTGACTGTGACTTCTGCGGGACAAACAAACGTCTCTCTCTCTCTCTCTACTCTTTCCATTTTTAATAATTTTTTTTAAATAAGGATAAAAACATTAGATAATAAATTAATTAAATTAAAATAAGCAAATAATTCTAATTAGTAGGAGCTGAAGGAAGCAACGAAAGTGAAGATTGCTTTCGTTAGAGGACGCAACGTGCTAACTTCTAATTTAATTTAAAAAAGAAACAACTTTTTGCTACGTAGATTATGACAAGGAGCGTGCAGTTGTTAAGTCCTTGTAATATAGAGCATACAATTGAAATTTAAACTATTTGTTTATTTATTTATAACTTTCACTTTATTTTTTATCATCTTATTATATTAATTCCTTAAATAAATAAATAAATAAAACACAATTCCTTAAAGGTTAAGTTATAATACTCCTTCTTTTAAAGATTTATTTCACCTTGTAATTGTTTTTTTTTTTAAATCAATTTTTTGTTAAATTGACCAATTCAAATAATTTCAACTTTTTCCGATAACAAAAGTAAAATTAAAATGTAATAAATAAAAGGGGGTATATTTTATATTTTATAATTCTGAAATATAATAGAAATATTATTAATTAATGATCCCCGTAATGATTACTTATGCAGGTTCCTGATCCTAGTAATCATTTTGCGCAACGCACTTCTCTAGGTAAATTTTTATAATAACAAAATTTGGTGGAATTTTCTCACAAAATTTTATTTATATTCCATATTTTATTAAATAAATAAATAAAATCACGTGATGTGAACCTGATTGTCAGTGGTGACTGCCTCGGATAATAATTATTAAATGTTAGAAAAAAGTTATATCGTTAATTATTTTCAGAATATTAACTATGAAAAAAAATCTAAATAAAAAAAATATATATAATATTTTAAATTAATGTTCAAAAATATTACAATAATACAAATATTTAAGAAATAAAAATAACTTAGATGCTCAAATAAGATTGAATAGAAATAAATAAATGTAATAAGGATATCCTTAAAATTTGATAGGTAATTTTATAGTATATATGAAGACCTCAGATAATATATGTTCATATAATTTTAATTATTAATTTAATTTAAAATTTATATTTTTAAAAAATTATTAAATATTAAAAAAAGAATTAATTCAATAAATTTTTTAAGATAAATTAATAATTTTAAATATAAAATTTTACTTTTATTTTTTAATAACAAATCAATTGGATGGGAGGCCTATATGACATGACCCATTAATATAAATACTCCAACACTCATCTTTGTCATATATTTCGTACATCATATTAGATAAATATCGTGAAATATGATTTACGCATACGTTAAAGCTACTCAAATTTGATTTAAATAGAATCATTCATACATTTTTTTTAATATTTAGATAAAAACCAACTATTTTTTAATATAAATTATGACATTCGTGAAACACAACACATAAAGAGATGGTACACTTGATCTCATTTAATTTATAGTTCGTTAAGCTATAAGTTCTAGATGCTTATTTTCTATACAAGTTGATGGATCATTTATTCATTGTTAGGTGCAAGGTAGAAGTTGAACCTTCACTTTCT
>JANLJB010029765.1:265-17365 GCA_026212285.1 Bursera cuneata
AAGACTTTTAAAGACTTTTTAAAAGTCTTTAAAAGTCTATATTGAATACCTCATGACTTTTATAGAGTATTTAAAAGTTTACAAAAGTTTTAATTGAATATACCTCAACTTTTTAATTTTATAAAAGTCTTTAAAAGTCATTAAAAGTCTTAATTGAATACACCCGTTTTAAATTAAAAAAAAATTGATCAATTTTCAAATACCCCATAATTTAAGTCTATTTTTACAATTCTTTTTGAATTTTAGTTTTGAAAGAAAGACAACAATAAGACCCCTTAATTATTTGTCATTTAGAATTTAAGTGGGAATAACAATAAGACAGGTTTGTCTCTCGAAACTCATATGACATTTCACTTATAATAAAATTCAATTACTTTAATGTTTTAGTGAAAAATATAATAATTTAATCAAATGAGATTAGGACATATGTTTATGAAATATGAAACTTGTACTAATCCTAAATCTAAACCTAACTTTATTAGGTTTGTTCTACTGTATCAAAAGGGTACTTGTAGTAAGCATATTTGAAATGGTCTGACAATTATTAAAATGAGACTAAGAGAGCAGAACTATCATGGTAGCTCTAAAGGGATATTGACATTTGGACCCCAGAAAAATTGAAAAGTCCTTGTCTATATCCCATTTGAATATAAAACTAACACTCATCCTCCAAAACTTAACTTCCATTCCGTTAGTTATACTTAACGGTGTTATAATAAAAATTCAAGATAAATATATAACATCCCTTAATATATCCAAAATTATAAACTCACTATATTAATTATAAAGTAACATAAAAACCCTTATTTTTTATAATTCTTTAAAACTAATTAACATTGTGAGGTCATTATCGATATTTTATTTATTAAAATAACAAAATAATATAAAATATTTAAAAATCTACAAGAAAATAATAAAGATATATTTCATATACTAAATAATTTTTATAAATTTAAACATACTAAAAAATTTCACTTACTAAAATTATTTAGTTTTTAATAAATTATTTACTAAAATTTATTTACTTAATTTACTAAAATTATTTAGTAAATGAAATATATATATATTTTTTAAAATGTTTATTAAATTTTAAATATTTTATTTTATTGTAGCAAATAAAATATCGATAATACTTTCATAATATTAATTAGTTTGAAAGGATTATAAGAAATGAGATCTTTATATTACTTTATAATTAAGGATGTGAATTTGTTATTTTTGATTATATCATAGGGATATTTATTTATTTATCTTAAGTTTTTACTGTAGCATCATTACGAATATCTAACGGAAGTTAACTTTTGGAGGATTAATGTTAAATTTATATTTAGATGGGATGTAGGTAAAGGCTTTTCAAATTTTTTGGGGTCCAAATGTTAATGCCCCTATACAGAAATGATAATTTCTTCTCTAAATTTCTAAATGCACGATCTTGATCGACCCTTACTCATTCCTAAAAATAGACAACACCCCACCATTCTTTTTTCTTTAAACGTGCTATGATGAGATTATTGGTTTTGTAATGTTAAAATGATATGTGATTTTCTCTTTTTTTTTTTTTAAATTGTTATAAAAGGAAAAAAAAATAATGGGTGGAGTTCGTTTATAAATATGTTTGCAATTAATTTCATATAATTTGTAATTTTGAATGCAAATTGGATTTTTTTTTTTGGAATTATGTAAAGAGTGATGCTATTTGAGCCTTACTTATTAACTAAATAGCCCCCATTTCCTTAATAAGTAGAGGTACGGTTAATTAATTAAAAAAGAGGGACCTATTAATTTGCTATCATCCAATCCGATCCACAGATGTCCACCCTTAAATGAAGTATGATTGGAATTAAGGTTCCAATCCAGTGGGTTGGCCTTTTCTGGTTTTTTTCAGTTTTTGGGCCCATACTGGCAGCCCATTTGCATTGGATTATTATAGGGTTAGCTCGAGGGCCAAGTGGTGCAAAATGCTAATAAAAATGAATTGTATAACACCACTGGTGATGCGATTTATTTTTTTATTTTTTTATTTAAAATTAATTTTAAATTTTTGATCATTTATCTTAACCATAATTATGATTTAAAAATAAAGATATTATAAATAATGATATCATCTCACGAACTATCTGAATTATTAGATCTATAATATTGGTGATTAATTTAAATCTACTTTAAAGTTAAAATATCTCTAATTAAAGACTAATTTGATAAATCTCTAATAAACCATTTCAATGAGAATGATTAAAATAAGATAATTTTCTTACCTCCTCTAAGTTTTGAAGAGCTGTAGGCATCCAGTAATATTTGACACGAATACCACCAATAAAAGTTTATTCGAGTTTTCTTTTTTATTTCATATATTTTTGTATTTTAGGATTCAACTTAATTAGATAATAAAAAACATTTTAAATATAAAGAAAAAACCTCTATTTTTTTTTTCCAATTTAACTGACCTAGGAGGCTACTTATTTCTGCTGTTAAATAAAAGGAAGCGGTGTAGGGGCATCTTAGTCATTTAACAGCCACTATTAATGGCTAAAAGGTGAAAACTTCAGGGGGTGCAGAACAGTGGCCAAACCTCAGGGGTGTTCATGTACTTCTCCCATTTGAGAACTGAGTTCACCACTTCATTCTTCTCCACGTTGGTTCAGTTGAGTTTCAGAGACGCAGCACAATGAGACGGAGGCAGAAACCTGTTGACACTAACGTTAACAGTTCTGATGAAGACGACAAAACCAAATCCTCAACGTCTGGTTTCCTTTCCTCACAAAAAAGAGTCTTCGCGCTTTGTTTAGCTGTAAGAATTATCAATGCTTTGTTAATTCAAACTTATTTCAACCCAGATGAGCACTGGCAAGCCCTTGAAGTTGCCCACCGCTTCGTTTTTGGGTAATCTTTATATATAATCTCTTCTTCCAAATACTTAACTTTTTGTTTATTCCGATTTTGGTGGCAGTGAAAATGGTTTGAATTGGTTATTATTAGGAAGCTGCAAGTGGGCCTGTGAGTTATTTCTGTTTAGAAGAATTTGGGCAATGGGTTCGTGTGTTATTTCTTTTTGCGTTTTGAATAATTCTATACTTACAATATAACCCATACAACCCATACAATCCGAAATGTCACAATGGCTAGTGACTGAGTGGTTACTTTAAAATCTATTTTATTTGTTTTTAATTTCTACCCACCCAATGATAATACACCATCAAGTTATAAGAGACATACTATATGGAATGGTTGTAAATATAAAACTTTCGTTTTGTTTATTTATTTTTAAATATTTTATAAGAAAAACTTATTGCATATTTTGATGTTGGAAGCAGTGAAAGTGCTTTAAAAAATGTTTATTAATAGTAAGCTTCAAATGTGTTATTTTTATTTTTACTTTTTATATTTCAGCTTCGAAGGATTAATGTGATGGGTTGTGTTATTTCTTTTTAGTATTGATTATCTTTTACTAGACAAGAAGTTGTTGCAAGTTTTGATTTTGAAAGCAATGGAAGTGTTTTTAATTGATGATAACTATTATATAGTACAATGGTGGTGACTATTGTATATTTTGATTGATCAAATGATAGGTACGGCCATTTGACCTGGGAATGGAAGAACGGAATTCGAAGTTACTTGCATCCAATGCTGTTTGCTCTTCTTTACAAAATTCTTGCCTTATTGCATCTTGATACCCCTTGGTTCATGGTAAATGTAATAATGAGTTTTTGTTTTCAAATGAATGCGGCATTGGTATATGTAACAATCTAATGAGAAAATTCTGTAACACTGGGATTTCCTGATATTGGTGTTTAAGGACCTTTGAGTAAGATTAAGGATCTTTGGATAAATATGGGATAATACTTCTTTGATGGTTTTTAATGGATAGGTCTTAATACTCCCAAGTATTGTTGAATGATTCTAGAGGAATTGAACTCCTATAACTTATGTTTGATGACAAAAGATTTTGACTTAGCAATTATTTAAGAGAATTTCATGGGTATGTCTATGGTTAATAGGTTTATTCATATATTTGTTGGCAGAATGCAATATGTCAATTCACTAAAGTAGCAGTCGCTCATGTTTCTGACAACTTGATCCTTTTGAGACATATGAGGAACTCATTGTATTATATTGTAGTATTATTCATGCTTTGAAAGCTTTCTGTTTCAACCTAAATTTTGAAGATACAGTGAAGTTTGATTTTATATTTATTGTTGGTTCCCTTTTAACAGATCACGAGTTTCTATTTTTTTTCTTCTTCTGGTGTAAATTTTTTGAAAAATTTTGGTTAAAGCTTTGTATTTCTTTTGCAAGTGATCAAACTACAAGTGAATGAAAGGATGCTTGTGTTTGTTGTTACCAAAAAATGTGCTTATTATCCTTTTTCCATGCCTCACAGATGAAGGCTCCACGGCTGCTGCAGTCCATATTTTCTGCAGTTGGTGATTTATTCTTGTACAATTTTTCTCAAGTCCTCTTTGGTGATTGTGTAGCAAAATGGGCAGTATCCTTCTGTTATGTGTTATTAGTGGATCAAACTTTCTTCTTTTTCCTTTTATTTATTTAATTTTTACAAATCTAATGTTGCTATCACAGTTTATATTGAACTTAACTATCACATTTTTGTTAGAAACAATAGGTATTCTTGTGCCATTATGACGTTGTTGATAGTTGATGTTCCTTAACTTTGCCGCAGTTGTTTTCTCAATTAGCAAATTGGTTCATGTTTTTCTGTTTCAATCGTACATTATCAAATAGTTTGGAGACTGTTCTGACCATTGTGAGCCTATACTATTGGCCCTGTATGAGAGTTTCTTCTAGAAAAGCTCCCTGCGTTTCAAGGAAGTGGGGTTTGGCTGTGGCAGCATTAGCTTGTGCTATTCGACCAACAAGTGCTATTACATGGGTGTATGTTGGCCTTCTTGAGCTGCTTGTTTCGCGTGATAGACTCAGATTTATTTTTCTAGAGGTGATCCCTATTGGGTATGTATTAATGCATATTTTTGCAATTTTTTTTTTCTCAATTTTTTTATTCTCCTATATGTACCTCATATTCCTGACTTTATATGAAATATTAACAACTTAATGAATTTAACTAAGCTGTAAGTTGAAACTGAAGATGTTTGAGACAAAGTTTGATAAGTGCAGCATGAGGAAACCTAGTTGATAGGTGATCAGTCAGACAACCGTAGTTGATAAGAATGTTAGGGACCTAGACTCACCCTTCTAGTAGGATATGGTAACATGTATTTTAAGACTCAGTTCACATTCATTGAACCAGTAGTCCATATATGAGCATAATTGACAATCCAAAGAAGTCTGAAATTATTATTGGTGATGCATGATATGTCTACATATGAAAAGGGTGAAGAGGAAATATGATGATAATATTAAATGCTTGATCAAATGAGGAATGGATGGTTCTTTTAATATGAGCTAGATTCATGATACACTCTATGTGTATGCATGTATTGTATCATACAAATTGTAGTTAGCTATGTCGTTTGATTCCTTACACTCTTATGGTATCAGGGTTCTGGTGCTTGGTCTTACGTGCTTATTGGATCGCTTGATTTATGGCTCGTGGATTTTAGTACCTCTTAATTTTTTGAAGTTTAATTTTCTTTCTTCTGGTGGAGATTATTACGGAACTCATAAGTGGCACTGGTACTTCACTCAGGGATTTGTTGTCATGATCTTCACTTTCTTGCCATTTTCTATAGCTGGCATCATAAAATCTAAACTTTGGAAGCTCTCTGGCCTTATTGCATGGGTCTTAGGACTTTACAGTGTATTAGGTCACAAGGAATTCAGGTAACTACAACCTATATTTTAAAATAATTCATTTTGTGATATAGTTAATAAAAATACCTCTTTGGCCCTTTGGCCTTAGTCCATAAATGATATCCTTTATTTATTCTATAAAATACAGGTTTGTCCTTCCTGTGCTTCCAATAGCTTTGATGTTCTCTGGATATTCTTTGGCTGTGATGGAAAGAGCTGATCTTTTAGATAGCAAAAGGAAAGGTTCCTTAAACATTTATGCCAAATGGCCTTCAAAAACGCATGTTGCAGTCTTCTTCTTGCTTGCTACCAATATTCCAATGGCCTTGTACATGAGTTTAGTTCATCAGGTAAATTATTAGTAATTAAAACGAAAATTATATGTAAAAGTTATTGTAATAGAACGGCTGATTCTGACATTGAAGTGTGCTTGACAGAGAGGAACTGAAGATGTAATGAACTATCTATCTAAAGAAGCTCTAAATGAGAAAGTAAAAAGTGTACTTTTCTTAATGCCCTGTCATGCAACACCTTACTACTCCACTCTCCATCGCAACCTGCCCATGCGTTTTCTGGACTGCTCACCAAGGTTTTTATGTTGACATTTTGGTTGGTATATATTTTTGTTCTGTCTTTATATGCAATTGCCTGCTAATTATTGTTGGTCTGCATTTTGTTCAACAGAGAAGATAAAGGACTAGATGAGTCAGACCGGTTCATGAAGGACCCTGTTGGTTTTACATCTGAAATTGTTAAAAATGGGTCTCTACCAAGTCATGTTGTATTATTTGGTTCAGAGGAAAGACTATTGAGGGATTTACTTATTTCATATTCTTTCAGAGAGGTAGATAATGAGACTTGTCTTTTTATTTGTTTTGGTTCTCGTATATATTATTATTTCTTTTTGCTCACAACTCTAGCTATTTCCTCATTTTACAAATCTCATTTTTATGCCAGATACAAAAGTTTTTCCATGCTCACTTCAAGGTGGATAGAGATCTTCAAGCATCAGTCGTTTTATATGCTTTGACTGGCCAGTAAGAGTTGTTTTCATTGCAACCGGTTTTGCTTTCTGAAAATATTTACTGTTACATTTCTCTTATGAAGACTTAACCATTTATTTTTTACAACACAGTTTTGATAATGGGATGTCTGACAGTGATATCTGTTAATGTAAACTTGAAAGAATTGAGAAGATTTTGTTGACCAGTTATACGTTATTTGGAATTTAAGATGATTGTTGAGTTGTATTAGTTGCAAAATCTGCTAATATTAAATTGATTTTTTCTACTTTATCAGAATACGTGTACTTTTTCTAAGTGAAAGTTTATGCTCAATTTGCTGTTTTCTTTTTGAATTCGATAAAATTCTATTGTATGATTGTTGACATTCCTTTAGTTCTGTTCTTATGTAGTAGAAAATGACTGACATGAAACGTTTCAACTCCATGGTTATCACGTAGATCTGTCTGCTAATAAAAGTTGAAATAATGTCAAGAAAAGAAAAAGAAAAAAAAGTGAAGGAACCAGTGTTAGATAAATAAATTGCAGCGCTGTTTTAGAAACTGCTCCTTGGTTTTGGTAGTACTTGACTTTGAAATCCTTAGTGCTTTTCATATGACGGAAGTTAGGTACTTTTTGAGCAACTATTTTCTGGTTAACAATTTAACCCCAGTAAAGCATATTGGGAAATTGTGAGAATTCCTTAGTATCATCTGATTCATCTCCATCTAATTGATGGTTCTAATAGTTAAAACTTTGGAGCTGAGCTTTCCTGGTATTCCTGGCTAGTTTGTCGATCAGCTTACCTTGGCCATCCACTGTCATGTTTAACTGGTTTTAGTACTGATCTACAATCTTTGTGTAGCAGAAGCAGTTGTGAAATCTAAAAGTTATACAGTTGATATTGCTTTTCTGGTAAAAATTGATAACTCTGCCATACTAAGATTTATTCAGAATGTCAACTTTTGTGTTTAAAGCAACAGTGTCTATACATAATTCTTGTCTTTCTGGTATTGTTTTGGTCCATTCATATCATGAGACAGCCCGGATAAGCTGAGTCACTCGGAAATAGTTTCAGAGTAGTCCCACCATTTATGTCTTTTTATTAATAATCTATGCAGCATGCTCCACTTATTTCCCTAGGTGATGCTAATAACATTATTCTGCAGCTTGATATGTGTTTGCTTTTCATGTTACGGATATAATTCACAAGAGAAACCAATTTTTTTATATCCGGATGTCAACCATACAGGGACCTCATTTGCTCAATACTGGTATTTTGAACTTTCATCCCTGATACACTGAACTCCAACATGAAATGCTAGCAGGTAGCATTGCAAGTTGGCCTACTTGGCTCACTACCCACATGCTTTGAACTCTCAACCATATGACGTCCTGCTCAGTTGAACTTTGCCCATAATGAAAGGACTGATGGCTTATCCATTCATCCGATTTGCCAGGTCCTCGAAAAATATAGAAGGATGACATAACCTGAAAACTCAAGGTCAAGCCTTCCTTTGTAATCCGCGTAAATTAGATCCACTTGCAGCCAAATTAGGTTCCTAAAAGAAAAGATGTGTAAGGACCACACCTAGTACGAAAAGAATCACTTATGCAGTTAGACACAATATGCTCCATGGCTATGGATTGGATATTGATAGTAACTTGACAGAGCAGAGAGGCTGATGGGTTAACATTGAGCGTGCCCAATTAGGCCTGGATAGTGAAGGCTAACCAAAGTTCTATCGCTTACTCCTCACTTTTCACACTGGAAAGAGACTCTTGGTGTCATGATTCAGGCTCTCTGAGAATGTTTAGATAATTACATCAAAGCTGAATCCAGCTTTGGTATTTTGGTTTGGTTGATAAATATCTGAGTTAACTATACAGGTCTTTTTCTGAGACAAAGAAAACTGGAAAGGGAAGAACATTTCAGTATGATGAATGAGATCAGGAGACAAGATTTAGAGAAAACATCCCTACTAAAACAACACTATCTGGCCCTCACCATGGCACTCACTGCACTTGCTCCTAAAAATCTTGCATCATAAATATCCAACGATTTTGCTATCAGACTCTTCAGATTTTTCTTTCTTTAACCAATGACTGCTGTGGCAATAACAGCTTCACTCAGTACTTCTAAATGACATAAATGATCATACCTTAAGTGAATCCTGAAAACAATTCAGTTTTTTTGTTGATGTGAAACAGTTCTAGTTAGAGCATTAGAATTCATCATAGAAGTTTCTTGTGATTGTTAGACCTCTCCAATATGAATATAACTAGAAAATAATACGGTGATTTATTTAAGAACTACGGTAAGTTAGACTTGGAGATGATAATGCTATAGATTATAATATTTAGAGAATATATCTGTTAAGTTAATTTTTCCTGGATGCACAAATTAATATTATCGGTAGCTGTCATGTAACTGTGAAAGCTAGGCTCCCTTAATAGTATAATTTCTGGTAAGCAAAATCTTAAGCAACTGTTAGATAAAAATCACAAAATGAAATTGAAAATGACCTCCACAGTCCACAACCGTTGCTCCATATCTCCCCCATCATGAGTTTTAAAGTGCATTTCTTTTTTCCAAAAGTGGTGTGAGTTGTAAGTCATCTACAAAAACACCTTGGTTTCCCTGAATCTAAAGCCAAATAATTGCATTGTAATTTGGATTTTAGTTACTATGAGAAGAGCTAACTTCTTGCTCACAAGTAGAAGAAACCAAAAGGTGAAGATGGGGTGCATAAGAATGAGAAAGAAGGTGAAATGTGTCAACTTTTCTGTACAGAGAAATCTTTCTACTCTGAGAAGGGTCATTCCAGGGTGTGATCAGGTTGATACTGAAACCTTGTTTCAAAAATCTATTGAGCAAATTATAAAACTAAAATTACAAGTTTATGTTCTGGGAAGCCGCTCAAACTACTATGGGATATAATGGAAGTATTCTTGGTCAACAACTCAACAGTTGCCTCATATGTAAGTTTCATCCACTTCTAACCTGCTTCTACTGTGTGGTTTAGACAAATAATAAGAAAATGACAATTGTTCATTATCCTGAATTGACTCAAGTATCGCATCCTACCAATAATTTCACACTACTGTTGTTTCCATTACACTTCAATGCTGCTGTGTTTGATCTGTTCTGGAGTATGCAGACATTTCAACTGCATAATCACATGTTGTGTGATGAAATAAAGAGCAGTAAATGAAAGAAGAACCTGAAGCAATAGCAGTTCTTGTAATCAATCATGTTATTTTTCATGGCTCATATTAACTAAGGATATATTCTCTACTGTTTCAACTCTTGTCTTTTCACCAAAATAATGCACTTCTTCGACCTTTTCTCGTTGTCACATAATTTGCTTGAAAATTTTAACCTGTTATGTATATTCAAGTGATTTATTTATTTTCCTATACTCATAATTGGCACAGAGCCTTTTTCTAGATTAATACAAAGTTAAGTATATCAAATATGGTATAATATCAATGTTTATACACCTTGCTTATAATTTTATCCTTGTTAGTATTCCATTGATAGGTAATTACATTGAATGTATGATTATAAGTTATATAATCCCAATTAGGACACTATAGACCTCTCAACTATATGTTCAAAACTTCCTCTGTGCAGAAACAGGTCACAGTATTAACATTCAACATGCACTAACTGAGATTCTGAAGACCTTAGTTAGCTTCAGGTGACCCTTCAGTGTCAAAGAATTATGTTAACAAAGTTTACTAATTAACAATTAGTAGAAAGAACAATATATTTATGTATTCAACAACAACTATAATATAGTTGATGATAGCTACATATATAGTTTACGAAATAGTAATACAAAATATGCAAGTGATGTAGCTCATAAAAGCAGAGTAGCTTCAGTTTTTGTAGTACTGAAGTTCATAGTTTGTAAAAGAAGTAGAAAGCATGAGCATATGATTAATTGTAGTCGCCCATATCTTGTAACGCTTGTAATCATCTGCCATGTCTAGCTTAATTGTACCAAGATTAGTAGTCAATACAATGAGATAACATGTATCAGTGTCTTGATCAGTTTCCGAATCTTTGTACAACTCGGCGTGCAGGTCGAGTATGATACCTGTAACCAAATCAAGATTGATTAGTACAGCTAAATGTCTATTCACATGGACTCTGAATCTTTTTTAAACACAAAGCATAACTTAGAGGACAATAAATCACTTTTGTAAAGAAATAACATTAAACAAAAGCAAAAGGGAGAAAAAGTAAAAGTGAAACTCACTTTCCTTCTTGCTTTTCAGCAGATTAAGCTTTCTTAGTTTTAGAATAACCTGTAAAGTTAGAATAAGAAATCAACCATTAGGTTGAGGCTGTAGCTAAACACACAGGGCAATCATCACGCTTTTGTTTAGTGGCCAATAAAATTGTGAACAGAAATAAAATGATATTTGGAGTACTTTTGTAATATTTGCCAATAACTAGTTAGATTCTTCTTACTTTGTTTATGATTAAATGAAAGAGGCAGTTATGATATGGCTTTGCATTTGTTTTTTAGCTCTCAACAAAAATCATGTAAACTTTAGGCCAAAATAATACACATTAACATAATTGTAAACAACATTAGCAAAAAGTTCAGACCTTAGCCTGACTGTCAAGAATGATGGAAACTGACCTCACCATGTACTTCCCTGTTAAATAATTAATAGAAAAGTTAATTGAAAGAGTCTGAGCAGATCAGAGACAATGGAGAGACAAACCAAATTATGAGTCTCAATAATACTAGATTCATGTACCATCTGGTGTTTCAATGCCAAGCTCAGTGCCTTGGGCAAGTAATGATCTACACTTCTCAAAGTTGAAGTCAAGATCAAATTTGTCTTCTATTGGCAGGACGGGTGCACTACCACTTAATCTGTTCTTGCATCCTGATCTCGCCATGAGTGTTGCAGCTCCTTTTAATGCTGAAGCAAATGAAAAATTATAGTGAGCTCTGTATGTAGAAAGCTTATTACATCACTGATTAATCATGGTTATCTCAACTACCACATCGAAAACCAATACGAGCTAGTTACATATTTTTAATTCATTAATCATATAAAATTACTAGTACGACTGCAGGGAATTTTTTCACCTATCTAAAACATTGTAAAAGGAGCAATATGACTACATTAGTGCTTCTTATGTCTTATGTTTCACGAATTGAGTGGCTAATCTATAAGAAAAAAGTTAATAGTGATGCTCCTTTAATTTGCATGAGTATGTATAAGTAGAGAGCAGAGAATGATAATTTACATGTTGTAGCTGCAGCAGTGAGTGTTAAGATGTCACTTGCATTTGTACTACTCATGGCTGAACCGATTACACTGCTAAGCTGCTCCCTCTTTGCCCCCATCGCTTCGGCCACCTGGGCACATTGCGCTGCGACCAAAGCAGCTGCTGAGGCCACTGCAGCCTCCTTGGTTGTGCCAGAATCATCCCTTCTCGAATTTTCAGCCGCAATTGCTGCCAGTGCAGCTGCAATCCCGGCCACTGATATTGCTGCATGCACTTCAGCTTTCTGTAACCTGTCTGCTTCCTTCCGCTTTTGCTTGAACTCTCTCAGCCATTTCTTGATTGAAACAGTCTTAAACGGCACTATCTTCCAAGGCAACTGCATGAAGAATTTTGATGATATTATTTTTCTTATACATTTTCTCGGTTCCTATACAATTTTCGTGGTCACTGTGGTTGAAAATGAAGTATATATATCTGAATTACATACCCATTTCTTTCGGAAACAGCTGCTGTAGTTCAATTCAGGATGCATGGCTTGTTGCATCCATATCCAGGACTGAGAATCATGAGTGAAATTTGGACATGAATAAGTGTTTCCATTAAATTATCAATAAGTTAAAGAATTGTTATTTAGTTACGCTTGCAATAACAGCTTCTGTTACCTTCACATCATTGGATTTCCATGGTGGTAGAGAGTTAAAATCTGCATCATCCGTCTTCATACTCTTGTCCATTTTCTGCAAGCAACAAAATCTTATTCATCAATTCATTTCTCCTGGTCCAACAAGAAAAAAAATTTGTATAAAGCATGCAATTTAACTCACTGTAAATGGCACTTTGCTGTCACTCTCAAACTTGTTAATTGAGTTATCTAAAAGAATAATTGATTGGTCTTGTAGCTCTGCAGGTTGTAGAGCTTGAACTGCAAAGTTGCACCACGCACGCGAAAGGAAATCCATTGTGTCAGGATGTGCCTCGGAAGGGGTTGGCTTGAAATTGGTATCCATGCAATTAGAAGCTGAAGTTTATCCAGAGAAAGATGAAGTAAAAGAGAATATGAGAAAATAATGCTAAATAGTTTGAGCTATAAATAACTCTCAACATGCATGTATGCTTAAATAAACAAGCTAAATCATAGCCATCATATCAATGTTATCATGTGGGTACTTTTGGTATGGTCCATGCCTATCTCCAAAGTGTCGTGCACGAGCTCTATGTACTATAAAAATTATGAAATAGATTGTCCACATTGCATCATTACCGTTGTTGGGAATGATCAACCAAGGAGAGATTTCAATCAAAAATTTGTGATCACTGCAAACATTTATGGAGCTGCAGACGAACAAATTAAAGGGCAGCTGCGACTAGTAAGCACAGCCTGCACATGTCCTTCCAGGAAAAAACCCTAAAAGTTGCTGCTTCAAAAAGGGATTGGACAGATGGGTTGTTACAGTTGGAAAGAGTAATTGGATCGATGTTTGCATACAAGTACATATATATATGATCATGGAGTTGGGAACAAAGGGTCCTACTAGGTAATGTAGGAGTTCATAGACGGACAGATTTTGATTCGATGAGAGATAACACATGCTAACCATTATACAATACAAGCATGGTCGAGACTGTGTTATGAGGATAAAATCATATAACCTAAAGGGGATGAATTGAAGAGGCCGGCAGGCCCCCTTGTTTTCTTTGTGTATCTTTAAATGAAAACCATAACTTGAAGCTAAGTATGGATAATTATAGGTGAAGAAGTTATAGATTACTTAATAGAGCTGTCCAGGGCCACCACATGCATTAGCACCTCTAAGCGACAACAGGCTAGAAAAGCAAGAGAGAGAGAAGAGTGAAGCATTATAACCAAGCATGCACTTGGGCCAACATTTGATAAAAGCGAAGTAGGCAAGTATTATTGATGTTAAACGTTGATAAAAAGGGAGTAGACATGTATAATCATTGAAGCTAAACATTCTTTGATTAGAATAGTCTTGTGTTATTAACAACCCTTCAAATTGATCTTGATAAAGATTAACTTTTTGTATTAAATTGAGCAATGGAAAGTTGGTTGAGAAAGCTTTTATGTATGAAATTGTTTAATTAGGTATATAATCTTTATAGATGGCTATGGGGGTCACGTTTCATTATGATTTTTTCCCTTTTTAATTTGCTAATTAAGATATGCACTTTTGGAAATTCAGTTGAAGGTGTGCTCATTGGAAATCATGTGACAAGCTTGTGCTTTTACATGGCTGCTTATATTCTTGTTTCTTAATGGTGGCTCCTGTGATCTAGAGAACCACCATTGATTTAGCCTCAAGGAGATGAACCGGCACTAATCATTTTCTTTAAGTTTACCAAAGATTTATAGAGGTCAAATGTGTGAAAGACAAAGAATGGTTCACATAGGTAAATATGTGAAGAAAAAATACGCTTTTAAATTTGTCATCATTTTTCATAAGAATAATGTTATATTTATGAAATTGCATTAGCTGATGTAGTAGGTGTGCATTATCATCTTTCACATCACTTTTATATGCTAAATAACAAAAAAAAGTTTATTAGTACAGTAGTCAATAACTATTTACATATATATATATATATATGCTTGTTATTAAATTTTTTAAAAGTTCCTAAAAAATCTTATTTTTGTTATATTAAAAATTTATTTTGTATCATTTACTTATTATTTAGTTTAAAAAAAAACTATAGTATAGGGAGAGAATTTACAAGTAGGAGCTTTTGAATTATGAATTTATGACTCCAATTTTAAATATTGTGTTGTGCAATAAACGGAAATCAAAAGGGAAAAGAGAGAAGAACACACAAATTACAGTGGTTCGGCTATGAGCCTACGTCCACTATGACGGCAAAGTATTCACTATATGAAAATTAGGGTTATATCAATAAGTATTTATAATAAACCTTAGTTATCAAAATACCCTTATAAACAACTAGCCACCTTCCACAGATGTATGACATATGAGTCATACCATCAACAATCTCCACCTTGACGAATATAACCTCTTAGGAGATAGTAACCTTGAGCTCCACCTAAAACATATAAGTTGGGAATACAACCTTTTTAGTACTTGGAGACATTGATCAAGTCCAAGTAATGCTTGAACTTATCAGCAGTAATGACTTTTGTCAACATGTTAGCTGCATTCTTAGAAGTGTGAACCTTTTGAAGCTTCAAGTCACCTGAGTTAACCAGCTCTTTGATCTTATGAAACCTCACATCTATATGTTTGGTTCTCGAATGATATACCTGATTCTTTGCCAAGTAGAAGGCACTTTGACTATCACAATGCAACTTGACTTTCTCTTGTTAAACTCCCAGTTCTTTAACAAGGCCTGTCAACCATAATGTTTCCATAGCAGCTTCAGCAGCTGTCATGTACTCTGCTTCAGTTGTAGATAGTGCAACTAAAGACTGTAACCCAGACTTCCAACAAATAGGTCCTCCTGCAAATATGAAAACATAACCCATAGTAGACCTCTTGTTATCAAGGTCCCCAGCATAGTCTGAATCAATATATTCCTCAACTGAAAGTACATCTTCTTGTCTACCAAAGATGATATCATAGTCCATGGTACCCCTCAAATATTTGAAAATCCACTTGACTGCATCCCAATACTGTCTTCTAGGGTTAGCCATATACTTACTCACCACGTTAACTGCATGTACTAAATCTGGTCTAGTGCAGACCATGGCATACATCAAACACCCTACCGCATTAGCATATGGTACCTTTGACATGTCTTCAATCTCTTTCTTTGTACTCGGGAACTGGGTGTTAAACAATCTAAGGTGATTTGTAAGTGGTGTACTCACAACCTTAGCCTTAGACATGCTAAATTTCTTTATTACCTTTTGTACATAAGTCTTCTGAGACAACCATAACCTCCCAGATTTCCTATCTTTGCAAATCTCCATCCCAAGAATCTTCTTAGCAGTGCCCAAATCTTTTATGCCAAACTCTCTACTCAACAAAGTCTTTAACTTTTTAACTTCTACCATACTCTTAGCAGCAATCAATATGTCATCCATATATAATAACAAGAAAATAAGAGAATCATCATCAAGGCTTTTAACATAAACGCAGCAATCATACTCACACCTTTTATAGCCAATCTGAATCATGTAGGAATCTAACCGCTTATACCACTGCCTTAGAGATTGTTTCAACCAATAAAGAGACTTCTTCAGTTTACAAACCAACTGTTCTTTACCTAGTTGAACAAACCCCTCTGGCTGCTCCATGTAAATATCTTACTCCAAATTACCATGAAGAAAAGTTGTCTTTACATCCATCTGTTCCAACTCCATATCTAAATAAGCTACAAGACTCAACACACATCTGATAAAAGTATGTCTAACAACTGGAGAGAAAATCTCATCATAATCTATTCCCTTTTTCTGTGAATACCCTTTTGCTACTAACCTAGTCTTAAACTTATCTTCTTCTTTTTTCTTGTATACTCACTTGCACCCTATTACCTGTTTCCCCTCTAGAAGCTCCACCAAATACCAAATCTGATTTTTATCTAAAGATTCAATTTCCTCCACCATAGTACCCAACTAATTATCCTTTTTCTGACTCCCTAAAGCCTCTTGAAAAGTAGTAAGGTCTCCGCTACTGATAACAAGTGCATAAGCAACCAAATCTTCAAAACCATACCTCATTGGTGGTCTGATAGTGCGCCTAGGTCTCCCTGTAACTGTATCCTGATGCTGTTGATCATCTAAGCTAGAAGCTTCTGTATTCTGATTGTTCATCTTCTCAGCTGCTTTCTCTAACCACATTGAATCGTTCTGTTTTTATTACAATCTGTTGGCTTCTGTTTATTGTCTTCCTGAGTACTCTCCAACATGGATTTTTCATCAAAAATCACATCTTTACTCTTCACCACCTTCTTTGCAATAGGATCCCAAAGCTTATAACCTTTCACTCATTTTGCAAACCTAAGAAAAATACACTGCTTGGATTTTAGGTCTAGCTTTGATCTCTCATCACTAGAAACATGCATATAGGCAGGACACCCGAATATTCTTAAACCAGAATAATCAAC
>JANLJB010029766.1:0-17371 GCA_026212285.1 Bursera cuneata
TCTTGTAGAAGTCAACTTGAATTAGGAAACGAGCCACAATCCCAACAGTTCTTGATTCCTATAATCATCGAGTCGGGGTTAGAAATATGTTTTTAGAGTTCTTAGGACTTGAATTTCATTCAAGAGTATTGGGTTTTAAGATTCATTCTTGCGGTTCGCATCATTAAGTGATTAAAAAATGTTCTTGGATAAATTTGAGTGTGTGGGTGGATAAATAGTAAAGGCAATCACAATAAAGAAAGGTCAAACTTGGTTAACATAGGTAAGAAAAGTCTCTCTCTTTGTAATATGGTGAAATGACCTTTATATATGTTGAGATAGCTCATGTGAGAGATCTAAGCCATAGAAACATATTGACATGTCATGACTTGGGCTACCTAGAAAACTATAGTTATCAACCGAGTGGTTGGAACACCTTAACTCGTGGGGGATCTGGACCAATTTGGAGTTGCTAGCTAGATAAAGTTGTTTCTCATATCCAAGAATCATGGCGTTAAGTTCGGCTTCATAAATCACATTGCGAGGTATTAATCTGCCTTGGTGGTTATATAACCCGTTGGTTCACCTCGATAGTTATATCAACTTTCTTTAGCTCATTCTTTATAGTAAAATGCTTAAAGTTTTATGAAACTGGTGAACTACCGAGGTGACATTATCTATTTTCTAAGATGACCATGACACTTCCATCTCACACCTCTTTGAACTAGATATTTTTAGTTCATACATTGAATTTGTAGCTTAGTACCTTCAACACGTACCTTTAGCTTGGGTACTTTTCATTTTATGTCTTAGCCTATATTTCGATACCTTTTAACGCATGCCTCGACTTGTAGTTTTTGATACCTTTCAACTCATACCTTGACGTGCACTTATATGGGTTGAGTTGTAGAAGTTGGTTGTAGATGTAGTGTTACTATAAGAAAAATGGTCATAACGGATTGTACTATATATAGAAGGTTAATAAATTAGCTAATATATTTTACTTTCGTAAAAACTCCATATAGAGTTCTTTTTTAATGTCATTATCATAAATTTATTAGTAAACCGATACATGCATTAGTAATTAAGCTGGTATTAGCTACGCAGATTGATGTGATATATAGTTGTAAATTAAACCAATCTAACATAATTGAATGATTAGATTTACCTACTTTATACAGTCATCTGTTAGAAAATATAAGAACGTGCAATGTTGTTAAGCTAGCGGATTCATGTCAGAGATCACCCAATCTATACATTTATATCAACCAATACTTTGAGCAACGTATTGGGTCTTATTTATGGACTCCCAAATACATGCAACCATTCATGAATTATTACCAATTCAAATCTAAGTGACATGTCTCTTGTAATAGTCACATTCACCTTATATAATATGTATTTTCATCTTTGTGAAATAAACCTTTGCATGTTACTCTTGCACGTGTCAATGCATTAACTCAATCAAATATTTTTTTTTTTCATTATTAACAGCAATTAATTTAACTCTTCATGATAATTAACATGTTTACTGTATTCAACTCTGCAAGAAAGCTAAATAAAATTTTCTCATATTTTTCACGTGTTCTTATATATAAGGCAGTTATTATACATTACTTATCTATATATATCGGCATCATATGTTTAATCAATTTACATTCATTTAAGCGTCCAAATTAACATTATTAAACCGCTAAGATACAATGAACCATGCGTCATGCATGCATGCGAAGAATATTACTGAAAGAGCACATTGTATTGTACAGTAATTTTTATACCCAAATTAAAGCAGCCAAAAAAGAAGCCGTCAAACTTGGCTACGCATCAATAATGTCAACATCTATGCCCAGTCAAACACTGTAGTGAAAGAATTAATGTCAATTACCTATACTGAAATGTGGCATATCTCAACCATGTCTTTCGTCAGTCAACCCTTTTGCCGGACACAAAATAAACACCTGCGTTTTTCTTCGTATTTCATCGTTTATCGCACTTAATTGTACAGTATTATATATATTATTATATTTCACTTAAATTTTTTATCTGAAATCATCTTTTAGAATGATGTTTACTTGTGAATTCTTTACCCTAATCCAGTATTATATAAAATAAGTTTAAAATATTGCATGCACCACATCGAATAACCGGTCAATACATGTGATTATATTAACTTAACTAGAACTAAACAAAAGCAAAGCTAGCACGATTTTGCTTTGTTAAATTAATCTTTGCTTATCATAGAAAGATTCCTTTCCTCTTGTCCCAAAACTACTCATTATATAAACAAAGGCAGGCCAACTAACCTGTACCTCCCGCGCGGACTAGCAGCCCAAGCTAGGTAGCCAAAGCCAACTCTCCTTNCTTGTCCCAAAACTACTCATTATATAAACAAAGGCAGGCCAACTAACCTGTACCTCCCGCGCGTACTAGCAGCCCAAGCTAGGTAGCCAAAGCCAACTCTCCTTCCTCTCTTTTTCTTCAGCTTCTTTATATGCTTCTCCTTTCTATTTTTGTTTTTATTACAATATCTGTTTCCGTTTCATGGCAACAACATCAAGACCTGATTCTTCCTCAAGTTTAGGTATCACAATTGAAACCAATCCCTCAGAATCCAGATTATCTCAGTTAGGTGTCAAGTCATGGCCAAAGTAAGTGCAACCCAGTTTATATATCATGTTGTTGCCGCTTGCAGGCTGCTGCTGCTGTTAATTTGTTAATTCTTACATAGTTTCTTTTTAACTTCTCTCTATTTTATCATCAGATGGGCATGTCCTCCAGGAAAGTACACGTTCAAATTTGATGCAGAAGAGACATGTTACTTCCTCAGAGGCAAGGTGAAAGTGTTTCCAAAAGGGTCATCATCAGAATCTATAGAGTTCGGTACAGGAGATCTTGTGATCATCCCTAAGGGACTAAGCTGTACTTGGGATGTATCTGAATCCATTGATAAACACTACAAATTTGAGTCATCTTGAACTGGGAACATCTTCTTGTCCTCAAGTTTTCTATTCAGTTTTCTTGGATATATATATATATATATATTCTTGGTTGTCACGTCTTTAATATATCTACTGTGTAACGGATAAGTTGTGAGCTTTGTTTTATTTTAATTACTTTTCGTTTTTAAAAATTGGATAAAAGTTTCAAACATCTTAATAATTTTTGCATCCTTTCTAATTCAGTTCTCATGAGTGAAAAGTAATAAATATGCATTATAGCAGTTTAGAAATGTTAGAATCGTTTTTTGGCAGTTGCGTTCAAATTCCAGCACAAAAATATCTTTAAGGAGGACTTTTACCATTGAACTACAACCATGAATAGGAGAGTCAAGTTGTGACTAACAATTTATCTTACAACATATATAAGAAACTTCAACCCACTTTGGATAATAAATTTGAAATTTAACATCAGTTTGAAACTAATCAATTTATGATATGAAATGACAACTTAATTTCAATTCAACCCTCTTTCAATCAAGGGGATTTATGGAAAATAGCCAAATAGGAGGGGGCATAATGAAAACTAATTATGTTTATATTTCCTTTGATTTGCCTAACCAACCTCACCCTCATTTACAAAAATACCCCTACCTATATTAACGGACCCTCCTTCACCATTCTCACCTTTATCTCCACTCCACATCTTCAACCTCTCAACCAATATTAAGTCTCTACACTATAAAGTACGACGAAGATTGGATTTAAGCTTCATATCTTACTTTTGTCAAGTCTTTGTCCATTAATATTCATTACATTTTGCTTTGGAAAGGTTGTTTTGAATGGGTTACCTTAGATCATGAATTAATCTTGCAAAATTAGTTGCTAGATAATTTGAAATAAATTTGAGAAAATATTTCTTGAACAACAAGCATTTCAATGAGATCAAACTGGAAAACTCAATTTGCAGATTTAGGACGTCCAGACCAAGAGAGGTAGAGTTGGACTGTTACAGTGCAATTGAACATTACCTGTTTGACCGTAACAGACTATTGATGGTCGTAGGTTATTTGTCCATTGGATAATAAAGAACGCTTAACAGTTATATGGTACTGAATCGTTGGGCTGTAACAGACTATTAACGGTCCTAGGGTATTTGCTTATTGGATTATTAACGATCCTATGGTATCTGTTTGTTGAAGCTCGTAACAGGCCTTATGCCCATTACCATCAAAGATGGTTTACCCATAAAGCATAAGGCCTGAATATCTTTTCCAGCATCAATTTGCATTGTTCGGTAAATTCCAACCCTTACAATCGCAAAAAATTAGTCCAATCTACTCCAAAATGGATCACCAACAACAATCAAACAAAAACAAACCTTAAATCGATTCCAAAACACCATCTAAAACTTACCCATTCTATATCAAATCATATAAATCTATCCATTCAATACAAACAAATCACACAAAAAATGTCCAATGGGTTTCAAGAGCAAAACGATGGTGCATACTCTTCAAAGAGATGGTTCATTTTCCCCGAATCAATGATTCATTGTGGTGACTTTTCGAGATGTTCGAAGTCGTTTCCTATAGATCTAACAATAGTCTCTTGTCTAATGGCGTTTCGTTCTATGAATGGGAGGGAAGCAACTCACTTGGGTTTGTGGGTTCAAATATATAGAGGTATTTTCTTCAAAGAGGGTGAGGTTGATTAGGTAAATCAAAGGAAATATAAATATGATTAGTTTTCATTAAGCCCCTTTCCATTTGGCTATTTGCCATAAATCCCTTTTAATCAATCATCTAAAGTTTTAGATTATTACTTCAAGTTCATCTTTTATCATTGAATTATATATTAAGTGGAACCATTATTGTGAAGCAAAAAATGAATGATAAAATAAATAAATTGGTTCTATAATATATCGAAACTTTTCATTGGCTAAATATGCGATATTTGGTGGGAAAGCATTTATTTATTTAAAAACTTTTCATCTGCTATTGGTATCAGTGGCTAAATATATACGCGACATACCAGGGAAGAAGCATTCATCCACGTTTTCATTTTTCATTCTGTGTAGATTTTCTGCATCAACATTTTTTTTAGTTGTTGGAATATTACTAAAACGAATGAACAACTTTGAATTTCTGTCTTCACTTATTGAATATGTTAAAAATTTTGGATATGGAAATAAGTTCCTTTTCATGTCTTCTTGAATCAAAATATTTAATTTCAATAATATCTGAATGAATAAATATATAATATATAATCCCACGGTCAATCATCTTCAAATAAATAAATAAACTTTTTTGATCACTCAGTTTTTATACAGGGAGTTAAACTGTTTTAACTTAATTCTTTGCCGCCTTAAATTTTCTAGAGTGACCCATGACAATTGATTTACTATGATCAAATATGTATAGTAATTCTCTAGTGGGCGGTCCCCATTTTGCTTGAATCAGTAACCATATGATTTCATCCAACAGCTGATTAAGGTGAATTATGGAGCTTGCTTCATATCCTACTGATAACAATAATAAATAATTAACTTTCGAAAAAAATTCTTATGTTAAAGCAAATATAACAAAGTTTTCAATTGCGATTGACGTATTCAGAAAACTTAGGTGAGGTTTTGGAAAGCAAACTCAACAACTATCCCAAAAATAGATAAATTAATAAAATAATGTAGGTAACAAATCCCTTAACAGAAAAAAAAAAAAAATATATGTATCTCTTGCCCTGTTGGAGAATGGCACCAGCTCTCATCAGTAAAGGTAATGCGAGTTCGAAGTTGAAAACTGTTTCTCATCTTTTATTTGTTGATTGGTCTCATGGGTAAGAATATTTGAGGAACTTGATGGACTGTAACCATTTCTCCAGCTGGATAAATCAGAATATCTATCAAAGAAACCTTGATCGGGCGTATGAGTGAGACTCCAGGAAGAAACATGCTGAGGAATGTTTGGAGCTCGATAGCCTGTATTCAGTTCCTCTGCTGCCGGCAAATTTGGATTTACAAAACCTTGATTGGGTTCCAAATGATGGTTGCTATATGGGGCTTGCAAAACCTGATCAAGAATATGATTGCCAGTATTGGGAAGCATATGGGCTTGAATTGGTAGTGGCATCGGAAAACTGTGTTGTCCGCTATAATTGCCAGGGATAAATTGAGAGCTTGTCATGGACATTGCATCCGCAACATGAGGCATATCAGACATTGGGAAACTAATTTGTGTTTTACCACGGACCATGTGCGTTTTCTCCCCCAGAGAATTAAAAGGGTCTTCAAAAACTTGACTGGCTTGTGGATAATGGTTGTAATTCTGGTATGGTACAGGAACCGCATTAGGAAGCAGGAATTCTGGATTTGATTCTGGCATCGGTGCAACATTTTCTCCATAACAACTAAGCTTTTGAGAGCTGCTGCTTCCAAGGAAATCTGCCACAGGATAGGCCATCATACGGAAGGAAGAACTGTTTTGTCCACAAAAACCAGGCATTTGTTGAGACTTTGTATAGAGCATTGCATCAGGTTCACGAGAAATAATCTGCCGATTATGACCGGGCAATGATTGAGCACTTGTACAATCCCTCGCATCAGGACTTGACTGTGGCATGGAAATATCAGTTTCTCCATTACCACCAAGCATTGCATCAGGTAGTGCCATAACGGGCAATTGAGGCGCATTCTGGTTGGACACTGTTTGCCCTGATGCATACTCAGACTCAGGGTCAGAAGTCTCATAAACCATGGCAGCAGAGCTAGAAGGAACATCACGATCTTCCTTTCGCTCCTTCTGGGAATCCTTTGACTTCTTGTAGACCTTGCAGAGGACCAAATCATCCAACTATACCCCAAAAAAAAAATTATAATTAAAGGAATATTATCTATTAGAGAATGAATAATGAAGAAATTAAAAATGTATCTACCTTCATACGATCATCAGGAGTCCTTGAAAAGACACCCGTATTATTCAATACATATTCATGCATGAGCCAATCAGTCTTTTTTGTCTCTTGGCCGTGAATTCCTTCGTGATAGACTAGTGATCTACTGTATCCAATTGGACTATGCTTAGATCCAATCGGTTTATTAGCTCCACTAGCCTTCCAAAAGCCATTTCCAGCAAGTCGGTTCGGACGTGTTCCATTTGGATATTTCCTATCTCTTGGAGAGAAGAAATACATTACTTCTGATCTTGGATCTTTGTACTTTTCTGTTGGTAACAAAAAATAACAACAAACACATCATAATATAATTTGTTAGAGGATTTGCAATATCGCAACACTTAAAGAATAAAAAATAAGAACGAGTCAAAACAAACAATTAATCCAATATATATGTTTCGTTTAGGGTTCTTGGTGTACCCTAGCTGTTGACTACCCTTACTATCAAATCAAAACTCAATCGCTTCATTCAAAGAAATTAAATCCCTTATCTTTGAAAAGATGTTGACTTTCATGTTCATGAAAAWTTTTTAACTATTTCTCATAAAAACTCTACTTCTGTTCCCATCTTTGTTTTAAAACGGAAAAGAACCCAGAGCCAGACATTTTGATCAGAAGGAAGGCATACGTACGTACCATTTAGTTTTTCAGGACCGGAATTGTAGATATTAACTTCTCTAATCCTGTTAGGTTCCAAAGGCTTATTCATGATTTTATTCCTCAAATAATATGTCACCAACTCTTCAGCAGTTGGGCAGAACCTATATCCGGTTGGCAATGAATTCAAGTATTCATCATCGCTCATCTTCTTCGAAGCTTGGTTCTCCATTGCTGTTTGCTTTTTTCTTATTCTTGAATTTAATGGGAAGATCATTGATAACCTAGGTACATTATATATAGATTTTTCAGTTATACAAATCTTGATCGGAGTAGAATTTATCTAGAAACTAATACAACCCGGCAGGGAAGCAGCCCCGTAGCCGTGGGAGAAGCAGTCCGAGTTAGAGCCGTATTGGGGATATGGGACAGGAGGCTACGTTGCACGGGGGCACTTAGATTCCAAAAACAATTTTTTTTTTTTAAATATAAATTTGAGGAATATTTATTTCTCATAATTTTAAAAAATAAGTGAGCCAGAGAAATATTTATTTCGCACTTAGATAAGGAAAAAAACGGATTATAAAAATATTAGGAGGAGCATGTAGCGGTGAAAAGATAAGTAAATATATATAAAAAGATATAATTAATTAAAGAAGTAAAGAATCGATTCGCTCTTATTTTAAAATTTTAACGATAATTTATGTAACTAACCCAATTTAAAGTAAGTGTTTTAAAATTCATTTGCACCCTAAATTGTTTTAATTCAACAAATAAGTTGTCAAGTTGACAAATACCTCATTAGTTAAACATAATGTATTGCTAAGACCAAATCATTTGGTTACTAATTTTGTTACAATTTGATTAATAACTGCTTACAATATGTCGAGCACAACTTGTCAATTTATTAAATACGTTCTTTCAGTGCATCTTAAATTCATCTAAAAGGGTATTTTGTTACTTTTTGTTGAACTTAATTATGTTAGAAATTTTTTTATGTGGTTCAGGTGTTATTATCAAATATTATCATTTAATTGATTTAAACAATGATAATGGTTTAATAATTGATTAATTGCCAAAATTTTATTGGTTAACACAGGAGTTGGAATATTTTCATCAAGTATACAGGTCAGAAACTAATCATTTCTAAAACCTTATAATATATGTATTTTTTCCATTTTTCCATCACCCAACCCAAAACGGAAGCAATAAACTAGGTAAGGGTTTAATAAAGTTATTTTTTTCCATCACTCAACACAAGTAATAAACTCTAAGTCAAGGGTTTATTAGAGAGAGACACGATTTCTTTCATCTAACTTCATCTAAGTACATAAACATGGATCAAATTAAGCACATCTGCAAACACAGATCAAGGTGGATCAAGTTTCTTCATCTATGTACATTTGCAAGTTGATCAAGTTTCTTCATCTAAGTACATATGCAAATCCAATTTAATCCAATCTAATCAAGAAATAACATGGACCAAGGTACAACCTCTATTGATAAAATCTCAACAAATTAAGGCGAAAAACATTAAACCTATCTAAAATAAAATAAAATAAAATAAAAACTCACTCAATTTGGTTATTTTTTATAGTTTTTTGAACTTGGACTAGAATCTTTTACAATATTTATAGCCTTATAATCTCAGCCGTTTCTTCCGACCCAATAACAATATATGCACATTACAATATCCAAAAAGCAAAACTCTTTGATTTTAGTCGCGTTTCATCTTGTGAACGGACTCTTCTCCTCAATGACTGGCCTCAGCTTATCAGAATCTCAGTTGGGTCTCGAGATTAACTGCTGGGTCAAGCGATTCATGCTTGTTAAGTGAAATCAGGCTCTCAAAACGACAAGTTTTATGCTTATAACCTAGCCAAATCTCTATGCAAGTTTTGAAGATTTGACGAGGCGCAGCAGGTATTCGATGAAATGCTTGACAGAAATACTATATCTTAGACTTCACTAATAAAAGGGTATTTGATTGAATAAAATTCAATCATTCATAAAATAACGTAAGATTTGAAAAAAAATTATGCTTGATAAGTCTTATTTTATCCTATCTTCAATACCTTTTATATAAAATTAAAGATCTTAAAGAAGAACAAAGTTTAATAGACCTAGATATTTTGGGACAAAAAGTACAAATCTTCATCTTACCCAACTACCAAAATCTAATATCTAAATAAACATAATATTTGACATCGTGACCCTCAAATCACCCAGCACTTAGAAATAGATATTGTGTCCAATAACATTCTTAGAATGTGTCTATAGCAAATTAAATTATTTTCAAATTCTTAACTAAGAATGTGGTGTTTGATAGTGGCCAATTGACATTGAGAGCCTAGTATGAAAACTTGGCATCTAGGTGGAGTAGGCATTGTGGCTTCTATTATATATTGACATTGCCCCAAAAGCTAAAATCAAAATAAAATAATGATATAATATAATTATCAAGTCACATAGAGTAGATGGCCCATCATTGTCCTGAACCCAGACAAGTTTTCGTTTTCTAATTTATTTTCGTTTTACCTTAGTCCTACAACCTCGTTCCAGAGCTTTCAAGAATATTTTTCCTCCTTAAACGAAGTTTTGATCTTATAATGACCTATATAGGAGAGATTTGATCTCTATACCTTTGCACGAAGTTTTCAGAAAAAACTGCAAAAACAAATCCAAACGAAAGAGTGTGTTTAAGTTTAAATCTGTGCCTAAAATTTTTTAACATCATGATCGTTTATTCAATATTTGACATGCTCAACATCATCTGATAGTATCTAACAGTTTGTGTCAAAGGGTCGGATAATATCCGAGGAATGATTTCAAATACTCTTATATTTAGAAGTTAATCAAATTTTAATAACATATCTTGTAGTTGAGTGATTTTTACTTGAAGTGCTTCAAGCTTTTACCAGTAAAGTTTTTATCAATAAAAAATTATTGATTCCTAAGTTATTATAATTACTAGAAGAACGATAACTCAATCAATTAAATTAGTTTTCTACCACGAGTGACCAAAACATCATCTTCTCTTTAGAATTTGACCTCGTTATTAGAGTTGAAAATCTTTTACCTTTAGTAAAGTTCATGGGACTTGGTGAATATGTTTACACTTTGATTAAGAGAGAAGACGAATGAAAGTTCATATTTTGACAACAATTGGTTTAGGCAACAACCGACAGGACTCAGCCGTGTAGCAGGTTAGCAATCCATCCTTGTCTTAAGCAAATCTTTGGCCAATTCCATAACGCAAATCATGGACCATGAATAATTTGCTTTTTACTGTTTATAACTTTAATGAGATTCTTATTCCTTTCAAAACAGATTACATTTTACCAGTTACAACCTAGAAAGAGTGCTTTCACACCTGCAAAGCTCTATATTTGTTATTCTCACAATTCTGGCTTTCGGTGAACTCTTTTGTCCTTAATTACTTCAGGTATTACTCAAGGTTTACATTTAGTTTGTTAACTTCTTATAGTTTTTAATAAGAGTATGAATCGAGAAATATCATTCAATAAATTTCAATGTTGTCTTTTAGACAGTTAAACTGGAGAGTGGACTCGAATCTTATTTGGATATTACCTAACCATGTTTGGGGTAATATAAAAAAATCCGTCCCGATTCAAAGTAAACCTTACGTTGGAGTCTAGTTTTTCAAGAGTCAGACCTATCCTGAGGGTTTTGTCTTCCCTAGTTGATTCTATCAGTAGAATCCCAAGCATATATGTGGACAGTAAGCAATAAGCACCAAATCTAGCTACCAACAAGAGTATAGCAATTTATATTAATATTGTACAAGCACAAAAGTTTGTTCCACCACTATCACCAAACAAGCCCTTAATTAATCGTTACCAAAATTCCAACAAACTTCAAAGTTCAAACACTCAATAGACCCATAAGAGATAGAAATATATATAATATAATATATTATATATATATTCTTTTTTTTTTTTTTGGGGTGCATGCGACACTGCAACTTCTTCACTTCTGCCTCATTTCATACAGGGAGGGTACCCTACAGCTCAAAAGATTAGGATGTACCCTTGTACTTAGGGCAATTATTCTGTCCACAATTTCTATCTTCTCTTCCTTTTTCTTATAAAAAATTCTTCTTGGAAGGCAGAGGAAGCATGATGCAGTAATAACAAGGAGTTAATTAGAAGAAGGAGCGTTTGACCGGAGCTCTACCAACAGCTCTCATCAAATTGGCTACTTCGAGAATTCTAGCCACTTTGGTACCCCTCTTGGCCTCAGATGATGCCCTTCTCTCTTCTGCTTTTCTGTGTGCCTTGGCCACATCATTCTGCATCTTTTCTAAGGCTCTCGCTCTCTTCTCTTCTAGTTTCCTCTGCACAATAAGAGATTAATTACATTTTTAAGATGGTCAACTCTAATGTTAAATTACGGTCTCCAAAAAAAAAAATTTGTAGTTAACCAATAATCCTTTTTGTTTCTCATCAGCATTAAGAAAGGAGTCGAATATATTAATCACTGTGGATGGTAACTTATTGATAAGAGAGTTGACTCGGAATAAATCAACACCAAATTAATGATAGTAAGTGAGAATAAATATGAAATTTCTTCGCACTAATGATTCCTAATGTAATTTTTCCACCTAAACAATACTTTGTACTCTAAATAGATTTGAACATATAACAAAACCCATTACAATCTTCTTCCACCGCAATTATTACATTATCATATATGGTAAAGCAAATTAAAATAATCTTCTCGTTGATTGGACGATCGATTACCCAAAAAGAAAAACTTTAATTAGCAATTAATATCACTTATAATTATGCGCTGCAAAAATTGATCACTTTCTGCATGTATATTTGTAATATAACAAAACTATGAAAAGCAATCAACTATCGATTATTCGATTATTACCATCCATGCAAAAGAGTACAAGCAACCTTTTTTACTATAACTTACCTCAACTTTCTTCATCCAAGAATTTGCCTTTTGAAGCTGCTCACTCTCCCACCCATTAATTATCGCCTCTTCTCTCTTAAACCGATTATTAATCTTTGCAACCTTCGCGTTTTGCCATGCTGATATCTTCGTCTCCACCTCCTCTTTCTTCACTCTCTGTACTGAAACCTCACCACCAACGCCACGGGACTCGACTCGTCTCGGATCTTGGCCGGAGTCCAACGGGGTACTATCGGGCACGATAGCCAAAGGGTTGGTTTCTTCTGGTATGTCATCTTCTCCAATCCTAGCCAAGGTACTACTATTATTCATATTGCTCATCATCACATCGCTCTCGTTGCTTTCTATAGCAGAGCCTGCGAGGACTAAAGCGTTGAATTCTCTGCTCATGGAAGTAAAGTTCTCACTTGATGCTCCTTCACTGGACATGGACATGGACGATGATCTATGGCTGCTAGTCTCCCAAGCTTCTCTTCTACGACCACGGTTGAGCTGAGGAGGCTGAGGCGGAGTCAGAGCGTGGATGTCCCTGATTGGTTCGTCCTCCTGTTGATCACGATCGTCTTCACCATTGGTGATAGCCCTTTGAGCGTTTAACATGTCAAAATAATTATTCCTCTACCGTGTATGCGTGGCAAAAGTAACACAAAATAGGATAATGAAACAGAGACGAGTAACTTGTTTGTGCAAGGAAGAGTCAATAAGGGTTTAAACATAGTCTACGTTTGCCGCTTGTTTTGGCTGCTACGAAGAAATAGGAACCACAAAACATATGAAAGGACCGAGAGAGCTAGCTAGCGAGCTCTATGAAGGAAAGCTTTGAGGTGAAGTGAATTGATGTATCGTAAAGTAAATAACTAATAGCTATTCTAGACTACTTGAGATGTTTGAGTTATGTGATTGCGAGGTAGCTAGTGAAGTGAGATAAATTTAAAAGGAGCTTTAATTTATTAGAGATTTGATGTGCTTTCAGTACAAATCGGATTACCCCTTTATCTTTTATCTTTTTGTTTTATTCCCCACATCTTACGCAGATTTCTCTTTTCTTTTTTTATATAATTTTTCATTTGTGCCCTTCCCAATCAAATGCCCTTTTGAGAGTTCTTAGTATGTAGGAATCAATGTTACAGAATATCAATACTAAAGAAATATTCATACTTATAAACTTAAATATTTAAATAAAGTAATTGATTTTTTTAACGTGATATCAGAGTAACCTTCTAAGTTCGAATTTGTCGTATACAGCACTACATCAAGTAGTTTCCTTTATAATCAGCAACAGTATACATATATATCAAATATTTTATTAACATACATATTGTTTTTCACCTTATTATTTCATCATTTATGACACAATTACAAATATAATGTTAGCCTTGTAACTAAAGTTTTTGTTTTTGAAAAAATAAACAATTTGTCAATGTTCCACAATTACACTTTAAATTTGTACATAATGGTCGGAGCTAATTTAGTTTTTCTTCTCCTAACAGATTTAATAATTGTGTATAAAAGTCAAAATTCTCTATGAGATGAGTTGATTGAATACGCCATCTTCTATGCTATAACATTCTTGAAGGTACGATAAATATCAATATCATGAATACTAATTCAAAACCTTTTTTTTTAAGTTTTTCTAAAGAATCTTTGATGTTTGGATTGGTGATAAGACGTAAATAATATATAAAATATAATAGATGTGGAGGTTAATAATTTTTTAAATTAAAGGAATATGCATTAAGATATATGCTAAAGCATAGGTTTGAAGTGAATACGTTTAGCACATATAGTAGGCATAGAAAAAGTTTTAACGACGATTTACTTTTTATTATATTGTATTATAGATATCTCATATCCTATAAACTATTGTTTTCATTTTATTTATATTCAATAGTTTGTAAATAAAAATTTTATATATAATTTTATAAAGTCTAATATATGGTAAATGATATGACATTATTTTTGTAAATACTACCTTATATGAAATGCAAATTAATTAATATGAATTGTTAAAAGAGAGCAATATTACTCATCATTATTGATGTGAATGTAAAATTATCATGATCAATTGCCACATAACTATTTGTGTGATAAATAATTATTTATTTTTGTGAAAAATATATACATATAAGAGAAAATAATTTTAACTAATTGCACTTATATATATAATTTAAATCTTTTCAGGAAAATATTTGTCTTCTTCATTGTGAGTTTATCCATTTATGTTCTTATAAAATAAAGGAAGATAATTACAAATAGTTCATATATCATACTAAAATATGGCTATCAAAAATAGTTCATATTTAATATTTGTGGTGGAGCTAATAAAGAGGTTAGAAATGAAGAATATATGAAGTATGGGGGAACAAAGAGAAATACAAGAACTGCAGGTGAAAAAAAATAAGCAGAAAATGAGGGGTGGACATGGGAAATTCCCCTTCTATTAACTTTTTTATTTTGTTATCGAGTGTCGGCCAAGAGATTTTGTGGGGAGCCCACCAATATTAGGTAGTGCGGGTGGACCAGTCCTACACTATACACAAATCACACGGTAAGAGTGAAAGCTCTGTGATGACATACACGTGTCAAATCACCATAGGCAAGGGCCCCATCACCTAACCTACGTATGTCCCCTCCATGCAATATGCTGACCAGATTCAAGCCACGTGTACGGTTCAACTTTTCATTTTTTCTTCCAAGTCTTTAAGATGCCTACGTCTCACGTGATAAACTAATGTTATCTTTTTTTTCCCTAAATGATTAAATATAAATCTTTTTAAATAACGACAAATTTTGGAAAAAAAAAAAAGGAAATTATTAAATATTATCAACGGTGATTAATGTTAAGTGTTTTGACCAATGAGAGTTCAACATTTGGAATGTGTTGATTATTTGGAGCTATCTTGTGATGTAAAAGAAGTGTTAAGAATGTGATGGTGGAATGTGACATGTGTCCACCATTATGTAGTCGAGATTGGTACAAACGCGTCTGTGTGTATTGAGACTTAGGTGTAATTGAGAGTGACCGACTGATAATAGTGTCATACTGGAGTTGGTAGAAATAATTTCATTAATTTTCTTGTGAAAGTTACATCTTTTACTATGACAGTGACTAACTTCGAAATGTTGCAAGGGAATCAATTATGTAATGAGTATTTATTATTGACTTGTCGACAATAATTCGAAAATTAAACGATATTGGATTATATGGTTATTGAAATAATAAACCAATTTTTATTGTTTAAGTGTATCATACAAAATGATATCATTTTGATATATAAGGGTATAAACTTATAGAAATTATTAATTAAAGAAAAATGATTAGAAGGCTTGAAATGACTACTTAAAGATGATCATGTCAATCTAACCAACATTATAAGTTGGGCCTAATGGGCTCATGGCAGTCTTTTAATGGGCTTATATCTTGCCATAAACCGATACAGGCTTTAAATTTGGACCCAGTGAGTTAGCCCAAAGTATGGAATAATGGCTTTTAGCTCAAACCTGTTCCTCTGAACCCATAATCTAATAGGCCTTTCTAATTTGAAATTTTAGTCCAATGAACCTCTTATTAAGCCCATGAAAATTATTCACTCGTCTCGCTCGCTCGACTTTTCTATTGTCAAAAACCGAGGAGGTTATCAAGCTATCGATTTGAGAAATAATCAGACTTTCATTTCACCAATTTAATATCAAGTTATCGATTTGGTTTTGAGTGTCTAGAAAGATATCAAAGTGTCGAGTGAGGTTAGATATTTGAGTAACAATTTATCAAACTTTCGAAATTTATGTTTACATTTGAAGAACCATAGGTATATTCGATCGTTGATATTGAACTTATTTAAAGCATTTAAATTTATTAACATGTTCCTAATTTTTTGGAAAAATCGTCAAAATTTTGACCTTTTTTTTAATTATTTTTATAAAAGAAAAGCAAGGAAAATGAATATATTTCTCTTATGACTTTGAGAGCCAAACAAGGCCTAATTGGAATGATGTGAACAAAAAAATTTAAAATATTTTGGATTTAATTTGTATAAGACAATAAAAAATTGATAATTCAAGACTTGTTAACTTATCGGTCTTTAGCATTCGAAAGCAACAAAAAACCTTATGATTAACTTATGGGTCTTTAGCATTCGAAAGCAACATAAAACCTTATGATTTGTCGATCTGTTGAGTGTGAGTTATGATATCTAAAGTACTTGTATATATAATTAGCTAAATTGTCAATAACTTTTTAATAAAAATTTTATTTTTATAAGTTTTACTCCAATGAAATCTATTTCGTAAGATATAAAAGTCTATTTGAAGAATTGGAAACAAATCAGACCCTATATACATGTCCATATGCTGATACCCTAGCATAAGAAACAGACTCACATGCATAAACCTGCATCTCACTGACATACACATGCACAGTCCCATTGCTTTCAATTGCCAAGAAATTAAAAAGATTTGGCATCAGATACATGTGCAACTGCAACTCCTTCACAACACATTCTTTTCAAAAGTTTTATGTATATCATTCATATTCATCCATCAATTTGATGCTTAAATGTTATTATCATCACATGCATGGGATGGGCAGTCATAGTCAAGTCATGATATTCACTAATTGCCATCCATTCCATCCCGCGCCAATTGCAAAATCAAGCATGAATTTAGCTCTAAAAGAATAGATTTCATTAAGCCATTAATTGGGTCTTGTCTCTTACTTCCATTCCAAGCATTTGCCTTCACTTTCGTTACTTTCTACTTCTTTGATTTTCAATATTTCCTTCTATTTTTTTAATCCAATGTTGATCAAAAAAGTCTCAAATGATATAGAAGTATACATCACTTCACATTACAAATCCTATAATTATTCTTTAAATAAACTTACGTTACATATTGTTGTAAATTATGCGGAAACATATTTAACATCAAGATTGATAACAAGTGAAAAATAAATCACATCACACAAAGAG
>JANLJB010029767.1:0-17371 GCA_026212285.1 Bursera cuneata
GATCCATTGTATATAACATTTACAAAACAAAAATAATTATAACTCTTGATATAATCTATTAATTTCTAATATCTTAGGATGAAAAAAAAATAATTAAAGTTTTAAATATATTAAATACTTTAATATTAATTTAGTCAAAATATTAATTTGTAAATATTTATATTTGTGAAGTGGAAACAATTGTAGGGCTCAAAGTGATAAATCCCAATTCAATACAACAAGCGCAAGATAAGCAGTCAGGTCAAGGAAGAAAAGCCCAAACCCGAAGAAAAGCCCAAACCGAAAGTGGTTGTATATTAAATTGACCAATTTTCTATTAAAAAATTAAAGATGAAACTTGATATAAATTAATATTAAGAGATAGAGACATCCAGATGAGTTAAATTACAAGAAAAAGAACTGTAAATTTTCAATCCAATCTTAAAAAAAAGTTGTTTGATTTTGGACAAGAACTAAGCTAGCTTTCGGAAGCAACCATGGCTGCTGACACTGCCAAAAGTGTGCAAGAACTGAGCCTCAGCGGCCAAGAATTGCCAGAAAAATTTATCTACAAAGGAAGTGATGCAGGAGCCCTTGACGCTTCTCTACCATTGATAGACATTCCAATTATTGATATTGGTCTCTTGACATCTCCATCATCCAGCATAGAAGAACTTGAGAGGCTTCGCTCAGCTCTCAGCTTCTGGGGCTGTTTCCAGGTCTGGTTCTGATTTGACACTTATACCTGTAAAAATTTATGAGGATTCCAACTGCTTTTCGTGATAAAATTTCCTTCTTGTTTGTGCCCCTTTGGAGATTCTTTGAGAATTAGTATGTGAGAGGAGAGCTTATCTGTAGAAAGCTACAAAGGCACTCTAGAGCAGAAGTGATTTTTCAAGTTATAAATTCATATTATGTAATTAAGAAGCATTACAAGTGCTCTTTTTTTTTTTTTTTAAATCCCAGAAGTAGATGAAATTAAGAAACTGAAAACAAACTAACCACTGATTCTTTGAGATTTCATCTTTGTATAAATTTCTCTTGCTAGTTCAAATCATGTGTCTTGCATCAGTTCAAAAGCTATTGAACTAAGAGCTTTTGAGTTTCAGGCAATCAATCATGGAATGGAAGCCGAATTTCTAGACAAACTCCGTGAAGTCACCCGGCAGTTCTTTGCGCTTCCACCAGAAAAGAAGCAGAAATATACCAGAGAAGATGGCAGCACTGAGGGGTATGGCAATGACATGATTGTTTCTGAGAATCAGACCCTCGATTGGACTGATCGATTGTGTCTTACCATAAGTCCAGAAGATCAGAGGCAACTCAGATTCTGGCCCGAAGACCCTGATAGTTTCAGGTAATTTTCATTTGAATAGAAGAATGGAACAAGAAAGTGAATGTTGAATAATACAAGCTCGCATTGTTTGTTGTGATTGCTGCAGGGAAACTTTGCATCAGTTTACTATGAAGTTACAAGTGATAACTGAAGTCCTCCTTGAGGCCATGGCAAGGTCATTAAAGTTGGAAGATAAGTGCTTTCTGGACATGTATGGTGAAAAAGCATCAATGTTAGCAAGGTTTGGCTTCTATCCTCCATGTCCAAGGCCTGATCTGGCTCTAGGCCTCAAGCCTCATGCAGATGGTTCAGCACTCACCTTTGTTTTGCAAGACAAGGAGGTAGAAGGTCTCCAATTCCTGAAAGACAATAAATGGTACAGAGTACCAATATTTCCTGAAGCTCTACTCATTAACCTTGGGGATCTTTCCGAGGTAAATTACTAGACTCATTTGGCCTTAAAACCTGAATTAATTTAACTAACTTTTGAAATTCACATCTCCAATCATATCACGTCATATCGATTCCTACAGCCATGAATTTAAAAAAAAAAGTTTCCTAAGAATACTATCATTCAAATGATCATTCAAATTACCGATATGGATATCTAAAAGTATTGGTTTGTTCAAGAAGTAGAATGACTGTTCATATGTTCATTTCCAACTCTATTCGAGGCGTTAAAGAGTCTAATACTACTATTTCGACTCCTATCTAATAGCTTAAGTCTTTTTTTTTGAATGGTAATATAATATGATATAGCTTAATATATGACTTCAGAGAAGAGCTTAGTTTTGGTTTAGTACTGGTTTGGTCAACATTACACGTTGATTTATGTTTGAATTAACATTAATGATTTACAAATCATTGACTTTTGGATGATGCTGATGCACACAGATAATGAGCAATGGAGTGTTCAAGAGCCCAGTGCACAGAGTGGTGACAAACACAGAGAAGGAGAGAATTTCTATGGCAGTGTTCTGTTCTCCAAATGCAGATAAAGAGATTGAACCAGTGGATGGATTGGTGAATGAGACAGGGTCAAGATTCTACAAGAAGGTGAAAAATTATGCTACCAGTTATTTTGAATACTACCAGAGGGGTAGGAGGCCAATTGAAGAAGCAATAATTTAACTTGAGATTTTATGTCCGAATGCATCCCAAAGTCTTCAGAAATTGTTAAGGATAGTAGGCATGCATGAAATGTAGGGATCATATGAACGAGGTTGCCTTTGCTAAATTACTTTTACAATTAAGCAAAATATAACCTAAACTCAATGCATAATTAGAATGAATTTCAAAAACAAGATCTTTCGGAAAGACTCCATAAAGTTTCCAAGAAGCCAAGTAGATGCCATAAACCCAGACCTTTGACACTAATAAGTTATGATCCAAATCTTGAATTGACTCTCATATATAGAAGTTCTAGAGATCCTAGAAGAAGAGAAGAAGAGCAATGGCGAGATGTTTTCTAAGTTTTAACTAGATTTATAGAGAAGATCAAGATCCAAATAATAATCAGATAGGAAAAAAAATCAATAGCTTTTCTGATAGTTTGAACGCTATTAGTGATCCTCTCACCATTAAATCTCAAGTTTTAACTAGATTTATAGATAAGATCAAGTGATTATTGTTCAAAAACCCCCTAAAATTTTGACGATTCACATAAAAAAACAATCTGAAAATTACACAAAATTAAACTTCCACAATGTTAATTTTAAAAGATTAAATCCAAAAACCAGGTTCTCCTGCTAATTCTAGAAACATGAGGAGACCATATATGTTTCGCCGTAACGTGGGGGTTGAAGCAACTATAGTCAAATTAATGGGTTAATCGATGCACTGTTTTTTTATTTGTTCATTTGCATTTGTTGCTGCACATTGAATATGGTTTACTCAACTCAAGACCAAAAGCTAGTCAGCAACGAGCCATGAGCTTAATATTTTATAAGATGATTGTTCTTAAACAAATTCATTGCTTTGTTGAGACTGGTCGCGTAAGAAGGGGGAATGTGTGAAGCTCTGGCAAAGAGAAGAAGAAAGTTGAACAAAAATAACATACTACATTAATCTTTGATTAAAAACTACAACGAACTGTATAATCATAACTCCTATTTCTATTTATTCTAAGCCATGCATTTTACAATTCAAATTACCCAATTAGGCTGTAATCACACTCCATTCACACTCGACACAAGACTCACAACCTTGCCTCTTTTTGTATGACAAAATGTAAACATAGAAAGAGACCAACGGCAAGGAGAGAAAATGTTGAATTGCTAATTGCTGTCATGCCTGGCTATCCACGGCCATTGGTGCTGCCTCAGGCTTTGCTGCCTCATCCTGCATTTTCAAAACACACACCATCAATCACAAAGGAATATTACAGAGGCAGATACTAGAGAGTAAAGAAATAGTAGAGATCAGTGTTTGTTAACTTACAGATGATTTTGCTTGCTCTGACTTGATCATCTTTGCAAAAATGTTGCCATAAAATTGTGCATCCTTCTTGTTGTATTCCCTCACTTTCTCCTTCAACAGTTTGTACTCCAGTCTCACTTCTCTGGTGAAAATAAGACAAATTCAAGTTAGCAGTGCTGCATAAACGTATTTGTAATGTATTATTTTCTCTCTTAAAGTGAAATCTGCCAGAAATTTCTCCCAGACTGCTTTCTTAGACAAACATGGTTACATAAATACGCGATAAACATTCCAAATCCTACCTAGATAGACACAATGAAACTGAAAGCAGAACATGTAATTGATAACCTACCTATTTTCAGGGTCAATCTCCAGGGCTTTTTTGATATCCAGCTCTGCCAGATCTAAATCAACAAGTTGAATGTATGCTTGGGCCCTCCTATACAAAGCTTTCACATTCCTACTGTCAAGTTCTAACACCTTAGTGCACAACTTCTCTGCCTCTTTGTAGTCTTTAAGTTTCAGCTTGCAAGCAGCATTGTTCAGATTGCAGGAAATTTTCAGCACCTTGGCCTGCTGTTTCTCCTCCTCACTGAAAGAAGATTCATATTCTATGTATTTCACAGCCTGCAACCCGAAAACAATTCTCTCAGGCAGTCAAACAAAACCACACAAGAATTCAATTATGGCAGCCAAAAAAATGAGGAAATCTATCTAAATGTTTTCGCAGAGTTTTACACAATATACCTTCTCATATCTCTTTGAGGCTCTTTCATATTTACCAGCCTTGAACAACACATTTCCTTCTTCCTTTTTCTTTCCAGCTGCTTCAATCTTCTCCTGATTGTTCATGTCCCAAGATTCTTTTTCCTGCAGCACAAAATTTATGACAATATAGATTATCTTGCAGCCCAAGGTAGAAAAGCATATACCAGAGGTTAAAGTAATGCCGCCCACTGACCTTGACAAATGAAACCATCTCAACTTCATAGAATAAAGTTGAGTTGGCAGGAACAACAGCTAATTCTTGCTGTGTATCAGATGAACCAAAGCCATATTCTGGCTGAATAGTGATCAAAGCAACTTCTCCTTTCTTCATAGTCATAACAGCTCTATCCAGTCCATCAACAACTTGTTCTACAAGTAATATACTCCCAAGTTAGCTTAGGCAAGCAACACAATATTGAACCATCTCAAAGCATTCAAGTTATGAAAATTTCCACATTACCTTCATCTGTTCTGAACTCAAACGGCTGCTCTTCATCCTGACCCTTCTTCACAAAGATAGTACCATCATGCAACTTCCCAATTAGTTTCACTGCCAGAGAGAAGGAGCAGTTAGAAAACCTGATTTGAATAACTTCCATAAGGTATAATAATCACAAAGTAAAAGGCCAAGTCATATTACCTTGAACCACTGCACCATCATTTGGTCTTTCATATCCCTCGCCCTCCTTGAGGATTTTTTTCAAGACCTTTTTGTCCTTGGTAACATCAGAAACAGGTTTCCAAGAGACCAACTCAAGAGTTATCTGGATCGTAGCATTTGGAGGCACAGCACATTCATCACCTGATGCAGGCCTTCCATTCTCCCCGAAAGCATCTACAAGAACCCAGAAAAAATAATGTTAACAATACATTACACTGAAGCAAAAAAATGGCAAAGGTATACAAGAACGGTACACACATTGTGGTTTCACTGTCAATAGCGCTTTCTCCCCTTTCTTCATTGTTTTGACTGCAATCGGCAAGGCACGACAGAAGTATCCTAGAGGCCAAAAAATTTCACCATCAGACTTGCTTTCAGATTACATCAAAGATAAAAACAATCTCAAAGAAAGTAAGCAAGAAATATACCATCTCCAACAGTGAATTCCACTCCATCAGACTTTGACACAAGCGTGCCATCATCCAACCGAGCTTCATACTTAACTGCAGAAAAAAATAAAACATTATGAGAATCACAATTACTTTGATCAAGTTCAGTTTCTCATACAAGAGCAACTGATTGAATAGACAATTTACCAAAAACTTCATCCAAGTCTTTCGGATTTTCCCATTTCTCTCCTTCCACAAGTATCTTCTTAAATATTCCTCCATCCTTGCAAATGTCCTTGACGCTAGTCCAAGACAACAACTCCACATCAAACTGAAGAGTTGCATTGGGAGGAATGGTTGGAGGGGATCCAGACTCACCATAGGCCAGCTCAGGAGGGATGGTGAAAATGGCATTTTCACCTTTCTTCATGGTTTTGATACCTTCATCCCATCCCTTGATCACTTGTCCTGCGATTACAATACCAAAATTCGGGGTAATCAACAACAAAATAAGTACAGTTTGCTCTAAACATTAACTCTGAAACACCCTTTACTTCAATCAAAATTCGTAATGCAAGTAACGATTACAATGAATGGAAAAACAAGCTTCAATATTTAGAGGAAAACCGTGAAAAAATTACCTTGGCCAAGCTTGAACTTGAAAGGTGCACCCCTGTCACGGCTTGAGTCAAACTTAGTTCCATCAAGCAGGGTTCCAGTATAATGCACTGCAAATGGAAGAAGAATTAATAAATTAAGAATGAAGCTATCTGATGCAAAATTCCGACAACGTTACCGATTCTCGTAACACAATTTGTAAACATTACAAAGCTTTTGCTACATTACGGGGACGGTCAGCAAGCCCAAAAAACTTTATTTTTTATTCCAGAAAACTATAAGCACTTTCAAATCAAAGAGCTTTTCTGCGTACTTCACCCGGTAACTTAGTCCAACATTCATTACAAAAGTCCCTTTCAATAAGAGGGAGCACTTAATAGGAGGGGGTGTAAAGAGTAAGTTTCAAGGTGTGTATAGAAAGTTTCACGACTATTGCCGTGAAAACAAAATGGAACGCAAACTACGTACCTTCGACTTCATCGCCACTGCCAGGAGTCTCCCAGCCTTCACCTTCCTTGACAAGCTTCTTCTTCAGCCCATTCTTCCCAATCTCCTTCTCTTCACCAACCTTCAGAACCGTGCTCACCGGCTCCTCGTCTTCCGGCATGTCCATGTCCATCTCCTCATCCACGTTGCTTGTGGTTGGGAACTCGAAGTCATCGTCCATCGCTCACGTAATCAATCACGAGATGACAATGTGCTTTTAGCTTTCCTTTGGGTGGCTTTGATTTTGAAGAGAGCAACGCAGAGCTTTGTTTTTGTCGTGATGGGAAGTAGTCTACACGAGCGGCATTTTATATAGAAGAGAGGATTTGGCTGGTGTCCAGAGACTTCTAAAATGTGATAGAAACGGGGCAGTTGCAGAGGTTCCAGAAACCTCTGTAACTTTTTTTAAGGATCTGGATTCGACCATTTTTTATTTGACTGTTTAAATGGGCCAGCACAGGCCCATTATGTTTGATTGGAAGCCTCGATCTAGTCCAATTATTTCGGCTCATTACTATTCCCCCTAAAAGCCCATTTTCTAAATAAAATATTTTTTTCTTTTTTACAATCAATCATAACATCTCTTCTTAATATAAACTTTCTTCAACTTTTGAGTGTTTGGGCTGCTTTAATTTAAATATTTTTACAATAATATAAATGGTTTATCTAAGTTTGCCAATGTGAATATAGTTAATTTTCTTTGTATAAAAACAGTTTAATCATACAATGGGTTTATTACCAAATTTTATATAAAGTTTGTTATTAATTTTAGATATTTTTGTGTTCACTTCCTTCTTTCAAATAAAATGTATTATAAAAGTCAAAGTCTTATATCAAATAAAATGTAGGATGGAACTATTTACACCAGAAAAGTGTTTTAAACGTCCACTTAACAAAATAAAAAGCAAATATATTACTCTTTATTTGAGATGGATACTTAAACCCGACCCAACCTGACTAGATTTGATCGGTTTAATCATTACATGAAACCTAAAATCGGGTTGGGATAGGGTAACCTGACAGGTCTCGAATAGAGATAGAGTTAACCGAAATCAACCTAATCCGACTAAATTAATTTAGAAAATATATATTTAAGGTTTTTTGCATGAACCTGACTCGACTCAACCATTTTCGGGTTGAATCAGGTTCATTCATCAGTATAACTTAATCTCGAGTTGAATTTTCTCAATCTGATCATCTTGTGCATCAAATTCAATCCGACCGATGCCTACCCCTACTCTCCATACTCGTATAATACTAATGAAAAAAAAAAATCATTCACTTTAATTTTGTTTTGTACACCCCAAGTAACACCCAAATCCGAATGTCTCTATTAACCAGACGAGAAAACAAAAAACACACCAAGTTTCTTTTTGAATCGATTTGATACGTTTTTCATGCCTATTGGTATTCCACGGAGCTTTCATATAACTCTCCTTCATGAAAACATGAAAGCGAAGGCATGAAAGCGTAAAAACTCCTGGCGTGAAAGAACGAAAGCTTTAGCCTTATAAGCTTCTACCAAAGCAACAAAAATAGTGTTGTTCGATCAAAACACAAAGAACGTCATCAAAATATTATAAAATTATTTGAAATTGTTTAAAGCACGTCGCCTTACAAATTAATTAAATATTTAGCAGCTCCATCTTATTATCTCCCAAAGCTGATGAAACTTACGTAAAAATCAAAAGAATCCAATTAACCCAACAACAAAACTTAGAAATACATATATCTTCATTGCTTAAATCTTCTTGAATAATTATTTTTTTTTCCTGTCATAATTTAGATATATTATTCTATTTTCTAATGATTTTTCTATGAAAACAACAATTAAAGTTTAACTTTGTATCTTAAATGGGTGTTCAAAATAATATTGATTTATTTAATTATATTTTTGAAATAATGGATGCTCAGAGTAATTTCTTGAATACACAAAACCGCACCCTAAAATATATATTAAAGAAGTCAAAGTCTATGTGAGATGACATACCACATCCTCTTGGCATCCAATTATTAAAACATTACCCATACACTTTAATTTAAAAACATGTATACACCCAACAACATTGGGCGTGGGTAGGATATCCATCCACCTAAATTTCTCCCCTTCTGCTAACCCAAATAACTGCTAAGATTTTGCAACCATTTTCAAAATTTCCTCAATTAGAGTCCAATTCATTCGGTATATATGAGGTATCTTATGATATTAAAATGGAGCTCTAAAAGCGAGGAAAAGATGTCGTTGGCTTATCGAAGCAGCTGCATTCTTAGGCCCTGCATTACCTTTCAAGGGGGAAATATTTGGGTATACATATAAAAGAATCTTTACAACTTTTCCAAAATAGCCGTCCAAACTAGGACCTTATTACATATGAAGTGCACAGCCTGGGAATAAAAGTCAAATATAAAATCATTTAATATACTCATATTTCTCATTGTTTTCTTCCATCAAAACAAAATACAGACAAATGACTCTAAACATGAAATATAATTTTGAATATGAGTAAAACCCAACAGAGCTGTAAAGAGAGAGAGAAAGAGAGAGAGTAAAAAGAACAACAAAAAGCTGCCCTTCCTGAACTTCTTAACCTAGAAGCATTGCCCCATTCAGTATACAACTTAAATTCTGATTACACAAAAACACAAACTTCTGACCTGGTTGGATACAAAAAAAGAGAAAAAAAAAAATTATCTGTCAAAATATCCTCCTCAATGTTCCACTGCTGAAGCAGGGATGTTGTCTCTAACTTACATTTCCTTTCTTCCTCACCAACTCAAAGTTCTGATGCCAACAAAATCTTTGTGTCCCTTATTGTTTTAGGGAAGCAAATACCTCCTGGCACCCCAAAGAATGATTGATATAATCTCCTTATTTTTCAAGTAATCTGGGGTCTGTCCTCCGATTTTAAAAGAAATGGAAAGAAAGGAAAAAGAGAACCAAATGGAACATCAAGAAAGATTAAAAAAGAGGGGGATTCAGAACTCACACTAGTAAATTTTCCCCAAATCTAAAAAGAACCTTTGACTATTTTCTGCTCTTAAGATTGCACAGCCAGCCTTTGAAGATGCTCAATGAATACTTGAAGACTCACATCATCTGTGAATATCACATCTGATCCAACAGCAATCTCATTGGCATTGTTATATGTAGCTGAAGGGTTCAACTTCGCCAATAAGAACCTTGCCTATTTAGCATGTCATTAAACAACAAACGACAATTAACCACTATACACAACAGTTTTAAGTAAGAAACATAGTGCATACAGGGAAACCACCAAGTCCAAATTGTTATTCTAAAATTTATTCTCAGTGAACATTCCACCTCTCAAGGAAAGAGCCAGAAGTAGTAAGAGACAACAGATGGGCATAACATATTTCTTTACCGGTGGATTTTTTCGCCACATAGGTTTGCAACTATAATTGTTAGGTAGTTCCTTGTCCAGCAATTTTCAATCAACATAGAAGGTACAATATCAATCAGCTACTTTGTTTTCACGTGTGCAAATTACTTAGTTTACATTCTTTCATGTGTACATTATTACCTATTCTTCTATGAAAAAGAATAAAACATAATTTATACAGTCACTTTTTTCTGCTAACAATCTTCACGGAGATTACTGGCTAGCTTTAAGAAAGAATTAATCATACTTACACTGCCACCATTAAAGTTGTCAATTAATGACAAATTTTTGGTTGTTTTAAACATGGAAAGGAAAATTTTTAAAATTTAAAGGAAAAAAGCATATAGGTATTGGTATGAATCATCAAAAGTAAAGTTTTGAAATGATATACAGACCTGGGATCCATGCTGATCACAAACCACTAATCTTGGAACAGGAAAACGATCCCGAATGATAAGTTGGGCATCATCATGAGGAGCTTGCAAAAGCTGTGCAAATGCCTGTAAAAAAGCATAACAAGATCAAATAAGTAAACTAATAAGTGATTGACGAACCTCCAACACCCATTAGATGGTTATGCCCACAGAACAATTTATTCAAATAAAATAAACATTGTCTCATATTATGAGCTTGAGAATACTGCTGTGAGATTTCCATTCAAATAGAAAAAACTAAGGCACACAATATTTCAACAACAGTAACTCTAACAATCTGATTCCAATACAAATTAATTCAAAATCTACAATATAAAGATGATGAAATAAAAGTAATATGAATCACATTCAAACAAGCAGGAGTTACTCAGTTTACACACTGCCCTAAGAAGGCATTATTTAGTTATGAAGATTCAACTGTGTAAAAAAATAAAAAAATAAAAAAGAGTTGGCTGTGGCTAAGTAAATTTCAGAAACAGTGAGCTGAAAGGCCAAGCTTAGAGATGAAAATAGTACTCTCAGGAAAGTTCAATATGAAAAGTCGAGAGAAAATTAATCTGGTCAAAACTACTTTGTTTATTTGGCCTATGCTGGTTCCAATAGAGATCAGACTTGTATCATATTCCAATAACATGCCCAAAATGGGGTCTGCTTTCATTTAAATATGGACCAAAAAGTTTACAAATACATCATTCATCTCGATTTAAGCTCCAGATAATGACTGTATACCTGGTGTTCTGGCTGATTTTGGTAACCCATGTTACGCCATTGTGCTATTGTCATTCCATGGAAAATGACAACACTGAAATATGAATCCAGCAAGAGAATACGATCAGCTGCAATGGAAGCCACATCCAACAATGCTGGTTGGGGCAGTGAATTGAACGAGTATGATATTAGTGAAGGTTGAATCATGACAGCAGCATTCGTAATATTTTCCCGATTTAACAACATGCGGAAATAGGCAGTCTCATCTGGACTGTTATTAAAAACCTATCCCACAAAAGACAGAACATTAAGCATTCATGTTACATAAGTCAATTAACCATATAAGAGAAGTAACAAGGAAAGAATCACAATTCATATTACCTGTACAAATTGTGACCGTCTCAGATTAAACATAAACTGAGGGAACAATGAAAAGCTTGGATTTAGTGTGAAGGATGACGGATCATCCTTGCGATAGTCACCAAATTTGGTACAAAGACGAATGAGTGACCGATCCAACCACCGAGTGGCATCAAATCCTTCCTGGTCAATCCACGAAGGAGGCAAATACGTTAATTAGGCCTAAAAACATGTTAAAAATTAAAATAGGGAATGCAATGAAGTGTTTTCCGCTTTTTAATCCTCTTTTCAAAATTAAATCAAGTCTAGATTATGGTTAGAAGTTGAGCAGGTATAGATAAAAAATTAATCTTAAAATTAAGCAAAATATGTAACAAAAAAGAGAATTTGATAAAAGAATTAGACAATTGGATATTACTCTCATAAAAAATAAAATTTATTAATTGATTTCAAGCTCCAGATAGCATAACTTGTCTCTTTTCTACTTGGAAAGACTGAAAAGAATTATGACACATTCAGTAGCACCCTCAAAATTACCGCTTCTCACTTTATATAAGATTGGACTTTATAAAAGTTAAAACTATTAAACCAGAATTTTAGTAAATAAAAAGAAAACAAACAGCCAAAAGAAGCCCTTAATACCTCCATCTCCATTTTCAAGGAAGTTAATCTTGCCATTACCACAGCAGCAGTCTCTTGATCAAAACCTTGTACCAGTTCCTGCAAAATAGCATTGTCCCATCAACATGACACTTAAAGTTTAGAATTTCTAACAGATCATTTGACATTTAGCTGCTCAGATAGAGCACAACTGTCTTAGGCTCCATATTAAAAAGGTTAATACACTTAGTTAAACTCCCCTATAACAGTTTGTTTACATCAAACATTACAACATTATTCTGTCAAATGATGTATGCTCCATTATTTCAACATAAAGGGAGGAAATTTATCGATAAATCAAAGCAAAGAAGAATTGCACACACAAGACCTGAGCTTTATTAATCCATGATATACCCGGGAAAAAAAATATTCTAGTTATTTCGCGGATAATCAAAAGTAAGTGACCACCAGTATATAAATAAGATAGAGAAAATGAACCAACCTCTGAGCTAACTGCACTATCTACCCATTGTCTGGTTATGGTTGTAACTCGGAGCATTGAATTACCTTCTGGATTTTGATAACTACAAAACATAAAATACACATCACAAGCAAGTCAACAATAGTATGTTAAAAATTTGAGAAAAAAGAGACATTATTAACAAGATTTCCTGGTATACCTTGTAAGAAACTGTATATACAACTGTGGATTTATAGTTCCAGGAGCATTTGCCAGCTCACTTGAAGAAAGATCAAAAAAGGCCGTTAAGCAAGTACTCTTGTCAATGCCACACATTTTCCAAGCAGTAGTATTTCCCTCTCCCACAACAGAATCAGAAACATTAGGTCCTTTCTGCAAAGCTCACAATAATCAGCACAAAACCTCATTGACAGAAGTCCAATTCATTCTTCAGTTGTGAACTAAAGAGAAAATAAAATTTGTCTACCAAATTATCAGACTACAGAATATCAGGTTTAAGTATGGCCAACCTTCTCCAAAGATGTGCAAGGTCCAATGATCCCCTGAATTTTGATGTCCTTAGAACAAATAATCTCAAGCGTGCCACTAGAGAGAGAACAAAAGATAAGTTGGTGTTGAGTTTCTTTAAGGGAAATTGTCTAATTCTGGACATTGGCAGAATAAAACCAATAGGAAAGGAAAAGTCTAATTCTGGATATTGACCGAACAAAACCAAAAGATAAATACAAAGAGAACTCACTTAAAGCAGAGACCAAGAGACTGTTCTCCATCCTCAAAAACTTGCTTGAAGGAATCTTTAAATACAGAATGACCAAAACTTTCAGCTAGAACAACAAGGCCACCAGTTTTTTCAACTGCGACTTTCATTTCTGCAACCCCAACCTGAAAGATTAAAATCCTCAAGAGTCACACATGGTTATACATGACTTTCAATGCACAAATATTAGGATATCAATAAATATGTTAGCATCTTCCCAAACTGATAGTTTTCATTTATGAATAGAGGGATCTAAAAGGAAATAAGTAAGAACCACAATCTTCAGATTACCCAAATCATAATTCTATTTTGTTAAAAACATAAAGAAATTTAGGCACAAGATTAATTATAATTGAGCTTGAAAGCAGCTTTATGTACTTCAGCAGATAAAAACAATAGATCATGCATTTATTGAGCTCCAGTGATGATCAAATCAGCTTCAAGCAACTATAGCCGGCAAGTAAATGAATGTCATCTAGAAATTGCCCCTTATCAGCAGACAGCAGCCATGCTGTAAAATGCACAAGGAATGCTCGAGTAATTGCAAATTTTTAATTAATAATAGAATAAACTGGGAGGAGATCAACTAACAAAACGATGGACCTCATGGCTTTCAGCAAGGGGAGGACATAGTCATCCTTTGAATTATTTATTTATTGTTGCTAGGAAACAAAGAAAAGTATATGCAGAAAATTAAAAAGAAATTATAAAAGGAAGAACTTCCTGACCACAAAATAGGAGCATTCCTAGATCCTAAAAGGACTCCAAAAACTATACAAGCAGAAGAGTCAGCTCTTATTCTATACGCAGCAAAATAACCCAAGCCAAAACAAAAACCCTTCCATGATAATCATATTGAAGCTTCCGAATTTGGATGAATAAAGAAAAAGAAGACTTTAATGAATTCCAAGAAATAGACGTCATAATGTAAAAATTTTCTCTTGTTTTTTTCTATGCACACAACCCAAAATAAAGTCAGAACAACAAAATTCCACTAGAGAATTTCAATTTTTTCCCCCTAAATATCTTGTTTATATTGGTTCCTTTTCAAGTATAGATGTCTAAGACAACCTACTATAAATCCAGCAAAGTCGATGAGCACGACAAAGCCAAGGAGAGGTTAACTCTTATCCACCTTAGTTGATCTCTGTTCAATCTAAATAGCTAAACAGATGGTGGTAATGGCTGAGCTTGGTTCATTGTCATACGTTTATTAAAAAATAATACAAATACTAATACATCTCTAAGATGGAGACACATAATAATACATCTAGTAATTACATAAGCTAGGTTGTGCGCAAGGCAAACCACTAAAACAAAAATTGTTGCATGTCAGATTTATGAATCAATCAATTTTATTTTAAAAAATAAAAAGTAAAAAAATAATCCAAGACGTTTGGACTACAAACATTAAGGCTAACAAATGCAAACCTGATCAAGTGCAGAAGCAAAAAGGTCCAAGACATGCCCTTGACTGACCAACTGCTTTGCAAGATTATCATAAAATTTGACTGCTTTCTTAAAATATGGAGCAGCATCCTTGTCAAGATCTTTATGTGAACGCACAGGTTCTGATAAATCTTTTGATACAATCTGCAAAATCCTAATAAAAATTAGCATTGATTCCCAAGATCTATTTTAGTACAAAAAAGTTCAACAAATGGTAATACCCAATTCCAGAAGTTTAGTTCAGATATGCACTTCCCCTTCCACTCCTAACTACTGATATTGCTTATTCAAGTAATATCATAAATTGTTGTACCATAGAGGTTGGACAGCTAGACCATAATTTTTTTAAAAAAAGAAGGGAGCTAAATGAGCAATTTTACATTCCGCTGATTCCAAAATTTTGCAACATAAATACAAGCTCTGAGAAATCACCCTAATATATATATTTCTATCCTTAAATGGAAGTAGAATAAGATTTTTTTTTTTATAATTTAATTAGAAAAAGAATGAGCCAACCAAACCCGGGTCCACTGGACTGCTGAAGTAGAAATCCAGATTAGAAAATAAGTTTTCAATTTTAGGCATCAGATAATCAAGCATCCAAACCAATGAACCAAAAAAGAAGACAACAAAACTCTTTTGTCCATTAATTTATTTTACACCTGTTTGATTTTGTCCCAAACATATTTTTAATAATGACAAAATGAAGAATCTTGAATTTGATAATCACAGTAAACTAAGAACTTGGGTGCCTCCAAATAATTTCAATACATTCAAAATAATACTAAATAAACATTAAAGAGATGCAAATAAAATTTCCTAAGATTTTCAGTTGGAAACTATTATAATACAATTAGAAAAAATTAACATCAAAAGATAGCATTAAGCCTGCCCATATGGTCATTCATGAAGCAAAGACAATTAAGCAATGAAAAGGCAAAATTCATGAATCATAATGATACAATGCTGAGTGTAAACTGTGAATAGATTCATCAACATAACACTCAAACATACCATAATCTATTTTCGAATAATTAAGTTCAAATTAGAAAAAAACAATAAGTACTATCACAAACTAAGCGACTCTTTAAGTCCCATTTCAAGTCAAAAGATGCTAACCCGATAACTATAACCTAAATTCAGGTCAATCAAGCAATAATGCTCTACAACTCTTATGACTTTATTTGGTTTTCTACTCAAAACATGATTCAGTATAACCAAGCATTCTTGCAACAAAGAATCTTAATAGGTAAAACAATGCAAAAGCCTTACCGTGCCGGGTCCCTCGGTACAGGGACCGCCAACCAAAGCAACAATTCTAGCCCCAGTACCAGGCAAACAAGCTCCAAGCAAACCTGCCGCGACACTAAGAGCCACGCCGGTGCACCGCGCAGCACGGTTACGAGGTGCAACAGGCCATTGATCCGGTTGCAACTCATCCAACAACTACATTTGACCAGAATCAACAAACATAAACAATCAGAACAAGCAATCCACAATTCACAACATTCAAATGACATCGTAATGAGAAAAGAGAACAGACCGAATTGAGCGTGTATTCGCACTCGGAAGCCGGCAACAAGAAGCGAGTGACGCTATTGGAACCGGAGAAGGCGTTCGGCGTGCCGCCTTTCTGATAGCCTCCAGCAGTTCTCCTCCCCGTAGAACCAAGCCCCAATTGCTCCAAAACCTGGTCCTTGGAAATCTCCTTATTGCCCCTGAAAACGTACACTTTCGACAACTCCGAGAAGCCCAATTCATGAACGTGCGCTTGAGTCCCGAAGGAAACGAACCCAACCATCGCGTTATCAGGCAACAAGCCTATCGCCTGCTTCAACGCCGATTTGACAAACCCTAACTCCTCCTCGATCATGCAAGTGTCCAAAACGAAGACGAAGACGGGGGACAATTGGGGATCGATCCCGGGCGCGTTGGGGTTGTGCATGTTGTGAGGGAGCGTGTACTGCACGGTGGTGTACTGCGGGTAGAGTTCGCAGGGGAGATTGGTCTCTGAAATCGCGGCATAATGAGGCGGGAAGTGGTTGCGCTGGTAGCAGAAAGGACAGATCCAGATCTTGGCGGTGAAATCGACACGCGAGAAGGCATTGAGAGCGGCAGCGCAAGTCTTGCAGCGTAGAGGAGCGTAGGGGAGGGAAGGGATGTCGGGGTGGGAGCGGATCGGGGAGAAGGAAGCAGCGAGTGGGATGACGCACTTGGAGGATTCGACCTTGGTGCGGGGCCAGACGTTCCAGGTCATGCGGACTCCGTCGATGCCTTCGGGATCCGTGTTGGCCATCTCAGACATGATGTGGGTGTGATTGGGCGATGTGGTATTCGGATGGTGAAGTTTTGGAGGGAGATGTGAAATTGTGTTGAGATAAGAAGAAGAGAAGAGAAGACAAGAGAAGAGAAGGCGACCCCAGTGGAAAAGAGAGAGAAGGGGGTCACCGGTCACCTAGAGAGAGGAGAAATGGAACTGAATGAATTTAGGAAAGAGAAGCTATTAACAGGCAACTAAATAAATGG
>JANLJB010029768.1:0-17382 GCA_026212285.1 Bursera cuneata
TGTTGCAATTTGGTAGAGAAATGTGTATTTTTGTTGTGATTTGGTTGAGATATGGTTGTGAAACGTGGTTGAGATGAATTTGGGTGATTTTAGAGAGTTTAAAGTGTTGAAAAATGGACAAAAACCTCACAGAAATCTGAAAAACCATCAAAGAACTCTTTGGAATCTAGAAAACCCGGATTGCCTTTCGGACAGCTGGCCTGCGTGAGCTAGCAGGCCGAACTAGTTGGACTAGGTGGGCTAGCAATCCAAAGACTGTAATACAAATTATGTTGATTTTTTTTTTCAAATTATGTTGGAGAAATATACAAGATATTAGAAGCGCTTCTGATTTGTCATATTTACAATATACATATCTTCAAAGAACTAAGGTATAGGTTTAGGAAAAAATTCATTTGTAGTTTGTATCTATCATTTATAATCTTGTTTTGCCATTTTGAAGATACAAACATATTAATTACGATACTTCACTAAATACATGTATCACCTAAGCTTATTAAAATTCTCGACTAATATTTAATCGAAATTGGACAAGATAACCAAATTTTGAGAGCTATTTTGATTTTTAGTAGGTTTAATATTTTATTTGATTGTTTAATCAAGTTCAAGCTATAATAAAAATACCCTTCCAAATGAAAGAGTAAAGAGCACTTTAAACACGATGAAATTGAATACCCATCTCTTTAAACTTCCTACTTTCAGGAAATAGGCGAGTTGGGCACGCTTAAAAGTGAAGCAACGGATCAAGGAACACAAGTCAATCATTAACCAACAGCCTTGCAGAGCTTGAATCTTTGTATTCATTTGCCGACAGCTAGAGCCCGCTACGACCTCTGACTGTCCATTTCGTCTCATCAACCTCTCTGGTTTCGACATGGGTTCAAAACTCAGACTCGGTTGGTTCAAGACCACTGAGATCTTCAACAAAAGGACTAGTGACTGACTACTCAAACTGGTTGAAACTTCCATTCTAGTTGAGAAAGCTACTTCCCTTCCTGAAGTGAGCAACTCTACCTATTTTATAGAATTCTTTTTCCTGGCTTTTGTCCCATTAGAATAAGCTCTACTCCCTCAAAGTTCCAGGAACTATTTAGTTTTCGAATAGAAAATTTATCATTTTAATATCCTAGTTCATTTTCTCATTCCTCCAACAAATAAAAACAATATATTTCCACTCTATCTTCTAAGCACAATAAAGATTTTTATCTTGCCTAATACTATTTTTCTATAAAATGAAGTAGGCATACTTTTTAAAATAAAAAATTACATCCAAATTAAAAATTGAAAAAGATATTAATTCATTGAAATTTACAAGTCTTCCTAATTCCATATCTCTTAGACCATCCTTTGCTTAAAGTCTAACATTGGCTTTTATAGATGCATCTTTTGCCTCATCTTTAAGTACAATAACACACTACACACCCTTTTTTGGTAAACAATTACTCAATAATTAAATGGTCCAAGGACTTGAGCTACAATTCCCACTTATTTCGGACATACAAATGAGATCAGTCCAAATAATGCACTTGCGTCCACCATAATGCACAATAATACAAATCTTGTCCAGTATCCTGTAAATTCAATGGGAAATTATAAGAATTGCAACAAATAATAATAATAATAATAATAATAATAATAAGATTATGTAAAAAATTAGTTATGATTGCGTTGGAAAAATGGCCGGAAAATGGAAAATCAAACATATATATATATATATATGTTCAAAACTAAACCTAAAATCAATAAAAACCAAAAAATTTGGGAAACTGGGCAGAAACTGTTTGAAAACGTTAGGCTGCCTATTAAACCACTGGAGAGGGTAGGTTGGTGGTCCAGAGACCGCACGGGATAGCCCACATGCTCGTGGGTCTCTAAACCACTAGCTTGCCTGATCCAGTGGTCCAATAGGCAGTCCAACGGTTTTCCATTTTTTGGCAACTTATTCGGCCATTTTTCTATATTCCGATGACTGTTCAACACGTTAAAATTCATCTAAACTACTTCAAATTACCTAACAAATCATCCCAACACCATTTACATGCATTTAARCAGTAAAACAACAACAAATTCCAAGCTATTTTTWAAACTCAAATCMAACAGTAWAAAAAAAAAAATCCATTTCAAGAAATAGCAATTTCAAACAAATGGAACAAAAAATGATTTTACCTTGGCCAGTTGGGTTGTGTGGTTGGTTGAGAGAGTGAGTTTGCTTTGGAGGTGGTTGGTTGAGAGAGTGAGTTTGCTTTGGAGGTGGTTGGTTGAGAGAGAGAGAGTTTGAGAGTTAGAGGAAGTGAAGTGAAGTTTTAGAGAAGAAGAAGATGGGTTTATAAGGGAGAGGGTATTTTAGTCGTTTTAGGTGTTAGGGGTGAACATTTTTACCAAACCGACCCAACCTGTCAGGCTTTGGTTGGGTCATGCTTTAGGAAAAACCCGATTCATGTTGTATTTTGGGAATCCGTAGGGTTTGGGTTGTGATCGGGTTATCCAAGAGCAACTCGAATGAAACCCAACGCGATAACAAATTTAAAAAAAAAAAAAAAACTGGCCACGTGTCATCCATGCATTTTATTATCATATACCCTATCAACCAAATCATTAGTATATATATGTATTAAAATTCCTAACCTATTTTCTTCTAAACCAGTTAATCCAACAGAAAGGAATCAAACTCAATGCAAATGCCGCCACACAAGCCTTTGCACCTTTATTTCATCTTCTCTTCTTACATGCAATACGCATTTATGCCTGCAACTTGCACACTAACCACTCGATATACTGATACCTGGGTTTGTAGATTCTAATGGTGGTGTTGGGTTGTCACTAATGTGTTTGTGTTGTTGTATTATTATTTTCCTATTGCTATGTTGTGACTTTTGATTGTGGTCGATGGTGGCAATGCTGGGTTGGTCTTGGGGGTTGGAGGAGGTAGCAATGAGGTGATGGTGGCGACGTTGGGTTTTGGTCTTTGTAGTTGGAGGAGGCAGCGATGAGGTGATGGTGGCGAGTATGCTGACATTGGGTTTTGGTCTTGGTGGCTAGAGAAATTAGTGATCAGCTGGTGATTCTATATTTTTCTTGCATTTTTTCAGTCACCAAACACAATATTAGTGCTTAATTTTCAATGGAATTTCTATTTTTTTTATTTATCAAGTGTTGGAAATTGATTTTTGGTAATATTCGTCAACGGATCTCTATTGCTATTTTTTCTTTTTTTTTTGTGAAATTCTATAAAAAAAAAATCCAAATTAAGGAGCCTCCTTTACATAACCCCGTCTCTATAATTTTTTAATAATCTAAGCAAAAAGTTTGGATTTGCTTTCTGTAGTTTTTATTTTTTAATCACTTATTTCATATCACTTAAATATTTTTGTTTTTTTTCTTTTACGCATCTTAAAATAAATGTTAAATAGAAAAATTAATTTAAATGTGACATATTTACCTTTATCATGAAAAATAAAATATATTGATATTTAATATAATTATAAATATTAAAAAATAAATAATTAACAAAATTAAATTAAAATAAAAATAGTGACAAGTAATAAATTTACCTATTATAAGAATTGGTATCCATTACAATATGGAAATTTATTATGAATGAATTAAATACAATATTAAACTTATCTATCATTAAATTACATATTAATTCTTAGTTATCTTTTATTATATTCTCTTTAAGCTTCCTTCCTCCAAGTTCAAGGTTCAAACCACCTTGATGTACATATTCTTGGAATAATGTTCACCGGTGTAAAATTTAATTATTAATCAGCCTGTGTAGAGAACACCGGACAAAGATCTCATAGGTGGACAAAGATCTCATAGGTTTAATCGAGGTTTACGTAAGTTGGTCAGGACATTCATGTTTCAAAAAAATAAATAAATAAATAAAAATTTGAGATTGTTACTGAAACCGAGTAACATGGGAGACCAGATCAGAAAAGGATTTCAATAAACAATCATAATCCACTTTAACTTTCGCATTAACTTTAACTCCTTCAAGTTGCTTATATAAATACTCTCCTTCACTTCATTATCCTCGTTCAAAGAAACTTGGCAATGGCGACCAAGAGGAAGATATCATCATTCGAGGAAGTCAGTGATTCCATCCAGAAAGGGTACAAGAGAGTCAAGAGGATTCTGGCAGGCTTGCCAGAAGCACCAATTACCAATGAAGAGGCTATGACGCTTTACTCTATCATCTACGATCAGTGCACTTCCCAAAAAGGGTGTTCCCGTCATCAGCTTTATGCCATGTACCGGGATGTACTTGAAGATTACATTACCTCGGTTGTCATGCCCGCAGTACAAGACAAGGAGGATGGGGTGGTTATGCTCAAAGAGTTGGTGAAACAATGGCAAGATTATCACGAGGTTATGGGCCGCTGGATGGGCAGATTCTTTCAGTATCTTGATCGGTTTTTCGTCTGCAAATTCAAACTTCCTAAGCTTGAACAGGTTTTGTTAATTGCCTTCCGGGACCTGGTTTATAAAGAGATGAATGGTAGGGCAAGTGAGGCTGTGATTTGTTTGATTAATAAGGAACGCGAGGGAGAACAGATTGATAAAGCCTTGTTGAAGAAGGTTTTGGATATTTACGTGGAGATGGGAAGAACTGAAGATTCGGATTATCTTTATTATTACACACAAGATTTTGAAAAACAGATGACTGATGATGCGGCGTTATACTATTTTCATAAGGCTTCAAGTTGGATCGTAGAATATTCGTGTCCGGATTATATGAAAAAAGCAGAAGGGTGCTTGAAGCAAGAAAGAGAGAGGGTGTTTCAGTACTTGCATTCGAGCAGCGAACCAAAGTTGATTAGGAAAGTATATCGTGAGCTTTTGGTGGTGTACCATTTTCAACTGCTTAACAATGAGCAATCTGGATGTCGCGCGTTGCTCAGAGAAGAGAAATTTGATGATCTTTCAAGGATGTTCAGGCTGTTTCAGGAGATTCAAGGAGGATTGGAGGCAATGGCGAATATTTTTAAACAACATATCACCGACCAAGGCAAAGCTTTGGTTGATCAACAGGTTGAAGAAGCTGCCCGTATCATGGAACTGACATGTTTTGTCGAAGGAACTATAGAGTTGCATGACAAGTACATGGGATACGTTACCTCTATATCTTGTTTCTCAGAGCACAAGGTGTTTCACAAGGCGCTGACAGATGCTTTTAAAGTGTTTTGTAATAAAGTCATTGCTGGAACTCCGAGTGTAGAACTGCTGGCGACATTCTGTGACAATCTCATCAAGAATGGTGACAATGAAACTGTTGAAAAAACACTGGAGAAGGTCTGTAATGTACTGGTTTACTTCGATGAAAAAGATCTGTTCGCTGAATTCCACAGGAAGAAGCTTGCACGGAGACTACTTTTTGACAAGAGTGGCAAAATGGACTACGATACGAGTTTCATTACCAAGCTGAAGCAGTACTATAGTGCCTATTTTACATCAAAGATGGAGGGGATGTTGACTGATGTGATGCGGGCAAGGGAAAATCAGAGAAACCTTGAGGATTGGTTTCGCAATAACCCCAGTGAAAAACCCAAGTTTGATTTATCAGTTTCAGTTCTCACAACTGGATTCTGGCCAAGTTATAATTCCTCTGATTTCAAGCTTCCTTCAGAAATGGTCAAAGGTGTAGAAGCTTTTAAGAAGTTCTATGAAACAAAGACGAAAGGAAGAAAACTCAGATGGATTTATTCACTGGGTAATTGTCATATCGTTGGTAAATTTGAAACGAAGACTATAGAACTAATCGTGAAAACCTATCAAGCTTCTGCTCTCCTGCTTTTCAATGATGCAGATAGTTTAACTTTCTCGGAAATCCAAACCCAATTGAACTTGACCCATGATGACCTTGTTAGAGTTCTACTTTCACTGTCTTGTGCCAAGCATAAGATCCTCAACAAGGTGCCCAAGACAAAGACTATTTGTGCAACCGACACTTTTGAGTTCAACACCAAGTTCACAGATAGAATGCGGAGGATCAGGATCCCTTTGCCACCAGTTGATGAAAGGAAGAAGATTACTGAAGATGTGAACCAGGACAGACGACATCATATTGATGCTGCACTTGTGAGAATAATGAAAAGCAGGAAAGTTTTATGTCATCAGCAACTAGTTTCAGAATGTGTGGATCTGTTAAGCAAGACCTTCAAGCCTGAGATTAAAGCAATCAAGATGCAAATTGACGATTTAATCAATCGAGAATATCTCGAAAGAGACTGCAAGAATAATAACATTTTTAACTACTTACCGTAGTTACTAGTTCACGCTTGTAGCTTCAGTATTCTTCTTGCAATTTCTCTTGTATTGGTCATGATCAGTGGATGGGACTTTTCCATCATAATATTAATCTCATATATAATAAACTTTTAAAACTATTATATAATTTCTCACATCATTACAAGTCATTTGATTCCAGTAAAATTAGTCCGAATGAGCTTATAAGAATAATAAACATAAAATTCCCAATAGAGAACAATAGAAGGTAGCGTTGCACTCCATTACATTCAACAGACCAAAAATTAGGGGGAGGGGTCATGGGGAAAACATTTTTTCCAACTTAACTCAATATGTTGCAAAATGCTTCAGGACTTAAAGGGTACAATTATGGATGTACACAAAAATATAACAAATTTGACAGATTTCTTGTATCATATTTCACTTTTGCTGTAGCAAGTGAGCAATTAAGGCTCCACTACAATGAAATGCTATCATCTCCTGAAGTGAATATTCACAACTGCTGGCTGCATGAACATAGTCTGCTGAATGGAGAGAGCAAGAGGCAAAAATGGATGGAAAAGGAATGACGAAATTCTCTTTGTCCGACAGTCCATCGTACCGGCTTCGGGACCTAAATGAGAACAGGAGAATCATTTCCCGTACTAAGATCAAGCTTATATATAAATGATGTAAAAAGAACGTCGAATTTGAAATGAAACAGAACAGAACATTATTGATCAAGAAAAACACACTTCATTAGGTTTGAAAGACCAAATCTATCAGGTAAAATAATATACCTGGCTTAATCTTGAATTTGAGGGTATATGGTGGCCTTCTAGCTATGAACTTGATGGGATGATCCGTTGATTGTCTATGCCGGTCAGTTGCAGAAATCAGCTGCAACAGCATGACATGAACATGGTTAAGAATTTACAAGAAGGGCTTCTGTAGAGTTTCCTAAAAGATAAGTCATCAATATCTGCATATTGCATTTTAGCTCATTTACGGTGGAAAATTTCATAAATAGTACAATTATACACTTCTAAAGCTTTTCTAGATGGCACAAGGTTAAACAATCAAAGATAAAAGGTCTCTCCACCTTTACAATAGTGATAATCAATAGTCATATGCAACATCACAAACCAAACCGAAACACCTATTTCAAATGGGAATATGAAATTTCCATTCAGATCAGCCATAGCTTCCCTTTCATGGGCCTCAATTGCATATGTGACCACACACAAGCTAGAGTTCTCCACACCAAGTGGTGTGAATACTCTTGGGCCCAATCAGTGCAACTCAATGACACTTAAGGCCTAGGCAAAAGTTTTATATTAGGCCTCGATATATTCTACAAAAAGAACATCACAAACCCCCCAAATGCTTGGAAACAGTAATCACTAAATCCTTTGCCATTAATACAGGCAGTCAAAGTTAATAGTTTAGAGAGTTTATGATGATCACAGGGCCACCAATATTTTTAAAATCATCACAAAATCCTCGAGTATTAATTTTACAGTGAAACCTTTAGTTATTAGAAAAGAAACTTTACTACGTCAAAATTTGTTTAAAAAAAATTAAAATATTTAAAAATAATGTTGCCTTTTTTCTTAAGTGAAGACCAATTGCTTAGGGTTAAGCTGGCAGTAGACCATTCCATTTGACTCAATGCCAAATATTACCCCTCAAACTGCAGTTCTTAAAAATAACAGAATCGTGTAGTATACTAGTAGTTGGTAATAAAAAGAAAAGATCAGCAGATATGAATAATAGTTGACAAGTAAACCGTGGGTAGTGTAGATCAGACAAAAGGAATCAAACCTTTTCATCATATCGAAAGAGAGATTGGTCAAAATATGGAGAAGGACTCTGTGACTGACAACTGAAAGGCAAAGAAACCAGCATCTTCTTCACAAACTGGAATTCATCACCAACTTAGATATGAGCAATAAAGAAGACTTAATATGCTCTATAACTGTAAAGATAAAAACATGAACATCATTTTTATGATATTCTGAAAACAAATAATAATAATAATCAGAGAAGATATAAAAATAGTGAATTGTAAGTGAAACAAGATAGAGAAACCTGTGAAAAGCTGCCAGTTTTGTTTTTGATGGACCTTAGTTGCTCAAGAGCATGACTGTTATTCGAGTGAGATGATATGAAGTTCATATGCAAAGAATTTCTAGTTGTTGCAAGGAAATGATCACAGAACTGCTCAAACAAGAAGTAAAGCTCATCTGCATTCTACAGGAAATAACAGTGCAAGTGCATGTCAGAAAAACTCCAGTAAGCATTAAGAAAATAAAACTTGAGGTACAAAAAAATACCTGATAAAATGCAATGACTTCAGTTGTCTCCATATTATATACAGCAAAGAATGCAAGATGGATATCAGGATTCCGTGATACCTAAATATCAGAAGCGTACAATCACCACAAATTTTATAGAAAATATTTCAGAGTCGAACATATAAATAAACCAACTTTGAAAAATGACAGGAAGAAGAATTTATATCTAATTTTAAGGAGTCCCAAGAGCAATGGACAATAAACTTCAGCTCCATTGGTTAAGGTTCAAGTAAAAGAGCTTGCAGGATTGCCATGATCTTATAAGAATCTATGCTGGATTAGGCCAGAGACTAAGAAAAAGTCTATGAGGATTTATTAGCCCATAATTACATCTTTCTATGTGAATTGAAACAAAAATTCGGATTTTCAGAGTTCAAGTTGATGGAAATAACCCATGTGGTGTATAAGCTTGAAATCGAAGGTGCTATATAAAACCTCAACAATCAATGATTATGTCCCTTTCCACATACCACATGGCTACGAACATGTAAGAAACTGAAAACGTAATTTCTATTTGTAACCTTAGGTAAAACTGAATCGTTTTTTACTAACATATGGTCATAAATGCATTGCTGAAATCATCAAATTAAGAAGAGCATTGAAAACATTTTCTAAAGTATTTTAAAAAGAATAAATATATAAATGTTCAATCCACAAGCATAAGTGAAAAGTTTCAAGTAATAATGAGACAAAAATTGCCGAAACAGGCATATATCATATAAACAAGTCAAGATGTGTTTAAATCTGGATATTGTGCACAAATCTGTATTGACTACATCGAGTAAGGAAGCTCCTCTCCATATGTATCTATCCATTAAAAATGACACTGGTTTGGTATAATTACAGATCTAGAAAGAAGGAAAAATAACTCACCCCTGCATCCACACTACCAAATTTGATTAGCAGGTGATGCCGGTCCAGGAATTGTACCTGTCAAACAGTTATGACAGAATAACTTGTTAGCTTTTATGTGTCTGTAAATCATCCAAAAAGACTGTAAAGTGAATGACAAGGAAGAAATGGAAAGGAAATGCAAGAGATATGGACAGAATCATGAGTTAAATTATACCTTCCAGATAATCAAGTCCACATAATCTCGAAAATAGAAGAAGAAACTCTTCTTTAGGCACTGGACCCTCTGATAAGGAAAGACATAAGTAGGAAAGTGATTAAATCAATAAGATCATAAAAATACATCATCTATGAAATTGTGAAAATCTAGAAAGTCTGGTTCGATTTCAGTTACCAACGACTTACAAGCCTAACATATCAACAAAATAGTATTTATTATAAAGAAAAATAAATGAATAAATAAAATAAAGAAAGAAAAGAAAAGAAAAGAAAAGAAAAACTCAAAAGCAGCTACCAAAACAGATTAAACAACTTAAACATTCACTAAAAGCTACAAATCATATAACTGAAAACTCCATAAGAAATTTCAGGGGTCTGTTGCAACAACACTGAAAATAAGTACAACACTTATATCACTAGTCCAAGGACCCTGCTTTGACAGGACTTATAGAAGAGATTTATTTAAATATGTTCTTTGTGGTGTTGTTTCTTCTCTAGTAGCAAGCTTTTAGTCAGCAAAGCTTCTCTTGATCTCTCATCTTGGCTTAATAAACTGCAGGTTTTAGTCCAATGTGCATGGTTCATGAGAGTCACATCATATATAAGCATTAGCCACAAGAAAATATTGAAGCTAAAAGATAAAGGCAGTTTAAAGAAGTGTGGGAATGAAGAAATCCCCGAATAACTCATGCTATCAAAGGTCCAGACAACTTTCGTAAAAAAGTAGAAACTGATTTTGGAAACCTTGATCAGCAGATACCTTAATAAAATAAATAGAGCTTTGATTTTTCGTACATGTTTTTTTCAAAATTAGGGAACTTCCTTAAATATGGTCTGAAATTACTTATCTCAAAAAATCACCATAAGGATTAAATTGATATCTCAAATATGTGTTATTAATATCATTTTATCTGATAGACTAAAACAAATATGTTGCAAGATCAACGAGTGGAAAAAGAACTTAAGAATCACAAAATAAAATGTTTTTTTCACTTATACATGAATTATTTGAGACACAACGCAATCATATGAGACTAATCTCAAAAAAGATTTTGAGACCCAATATGAGACATAAAGGAAACAGCCAAAAGACAAACCTTTATTTGGTCTGTGTCGTCATTCCATATTCCTCGGAAAATGAACGAAAGCAGACGTTGTTTGATGCCACTAAGAAAAGAATTATCCTGATTAGGCTGGTTATGATGCAAACCATTCTCAACTTGATTCCCAGGCAATTGGTGCAATCTACTTCTGTCAGAAATTGTCATACACTGCATAGAGTAGCTAATTGTTAGTTGAGAGATTCACAACAAGCACATTAAAAGTCCTTAATTTCCTAACTAAAAATATTGATATGATAACTCCCAAGCAATTATCAGCATATAAAATGGTCATCAGACAAGGAAAATGGTTCCCAGATGTCAATTAGCATCTACACACTAGCCATCAAGTAAAGAGCACCAACTTTGATGATTGGAACCCGATAAGCTAAAATTTACTATATCCAATCATCACGCGGAAAAGTTATTTGAGCCATTTATTTCACACAATAAGAAAAAAGGAGAGGATTAGTGGCATACAAATAACATCAGGTATTGCATAAACATGGTTACATTAATAATCCTACCAAGAGATGATCATGAATGAAATATAAATACAATAGGCTTGCTAGTTAAATTAGTGAAAAGGAAATAATAATGACCATTTCCTAGTAAAGTCTGAAGTGAAATACCAAATCTTAACAGTACAAGGCTGCTGAAGACAGGAAAGCACATCAAAAGCTTGAATTGAAATGTGTCTTGCCTGATTGGAATTCAGAAAAAGTTCATCATCTTCATGACAAAATGAACCAATAGCCCGTACATCAACAAGGTTTCCCGAGTCTCTGATTTGAAGAATGTGTATTGTTTGATAACGAAGTGATACAATTGCCAGTAAGTCATCATACAAGAACACACCCATATTATGGGCTAGATTGATAAAATCATTGTGAAAGACCTTCTCATCCAGTATAACCCCATCTTCCAACCTAACATTTATTACAAAAAACACTGGAATGAAGATCAAAGCATAAGAAGAACTAATACTTATTGGTTTTTAGTTTTGATTAATGTGACAATTTTAAATATCTATAAGATTTTATAATTATAATATCTCCACAAAAATTAAAAACTACAAATAAAAAGTTGATTACAGACCTCAAGAGATGAAAAGTTATTTTTTCTATGAATGGGACTCCTTGAATAGCCCCTCCAGTAGCAGGTGCATCATGAATTTGTGCAGTAGAAGTAGCAAACAGTCCAAATTGGTTACCCTCCGAGGAAAGAAAGAAGTCTTTGCATATAAGCTCATTGCAGCAAGCAAGAGTTACACAATATAATTGGGTGAAGAAACTCTCAAACCTTCTTGCTCTTGGAGGGAGATCATGACTGCTACAGTCATCTTCTTTGCATGAAAACGACAGCAACGTTGGTCTATAAACAATCAAATCCTGATGGTTTCGGCTAAACGTTATGAGGTATTGACCATCATCAGTGAACTTGCGAAATGCAAGGTCTGGGCATTCAACGTCATATATGGTAAAACTTGGGACTAAATTCTCATAGAATCGCCTAGCACAGTTAACCTGCAAAAATACGTTTTTAGTAAACTGGAAGTGTTCATATCTATTGCTAGCCAAAGCAAAAGCAAAAATGATGCTATGTACTTGGGCAATTGATGAGGAAGAGCAAGGAAATAATGAAGAAAGCAAGAATCTTGAACTAAAGAAGATTTTTTAACTTTTTTTTTTTGGGTCAAAAACAAATCAGAGATAATGGTAAGCCATCACACTTAATAACATCTTATCTACCATAGTCCATTAAACAAACACTTATTTGTCAAATAAGGCCTTGAAAAAAGTTTCAAAACAAGTGCTATGGTTCCCTCAAATGCATAAGCTGTAAGATATTGGGCTATCTTCTGCTGGAATAATAAAGTTGAAGTTTCACTATAGGGATCAGCTATTGGAGTAGTCTTTTCAATAAAAATATGATAATAACAACAGTAAAAAGGACATACACTAGTGCCTGGAGCAGGTGTCCGAATTTGGCGCTCAAAAATCCTGGCAGTGACATTGATGCTTCTAAACATCAGTATAGATCCACAACTTCAATTGTGCTACCTCCTATAAACCAGCAAAGGGAAATTACAATTACTGATAAGTAATAGTTCTTATACCCTCAAAACCTTATATCCGTATCTAAAAGCACAGTGACAGACTCCCTCTCTCTCTTATACACACAAATGTATATATCTACACGCATGCTCCTAATATCTCAAACCACCAACTGAAATGAACCAGATTGGTCCCCTCATATACAAACTGATTATTTTACTTTTTACAGTATAAACCGAACCAAACAAGACCAGACCAGCGCTTTTGGAGGTCCAGCTCAATTTTGCAGTTCTACTATCTACATGTACAATCAACTAAAAAAAGTTCAATCAAACAATTGTTCAAAAATCAAAAGTCCTTTGTCCTTCCATATGAATAAATAGATCTACTAAATAGTACTTTGAATCAATCCAAAATTGACACAAAATGTTTCTATTAGGATCCTAATTACAAGGTATGCAACTTGAATTTCACATTGGAAGTGTAGGTTTCTTGTGTAGAATCTATAAGGCTTTGGGCTATCCCACCTCAATAGCTAGTTTTTGGGGTTTGGTTCTCTCAAGGTTCTTATCAATTGGTATCAGAGCCTATATCATATCTCTTGTTTGCAATCGTGCGGCGCAGGTGGTTACGCTGGCATCGCAATGTTCGTCCGAGACTAGTCAAAAAACTAGTGCACAACCAGCCTGCGTGGGCGCCGGGGTTGCAGAGCGTTGTGGAATATTAGGATCCTAATTGTAAGGTATAAGACTTGAATCCCACATTGGAAGTGTGAGTTTCTTGTGTAAAATTTATAAGACTTTAGGCTCCCCTACCTCAATAGCTAACTTTTGGTGTATGGTTCCCCAAAGGTTCTTATTATTTTCCTTGTGTAATAGCTTTGTAGTACTAACCCATTCATCCAACAAATCCTCCCATCCCCTGCAAAACACAAGATTGACTTTATTAGAACGATATAATAACTAGCATATAAGTTACCTTAGCATACAAGTTTTCCACTACATTCAACCATGGATAGATTAAATGAATAAAGTTTAGCATCATCATATACTCAATTAATAATTTAATTAGTCATGTAATTATTCATGTTATTTTAACCATGTAAGTAGTTATATAATTATCTTAAAAATTATCAGGTTAATAGGTAATTTGTTCCACCATTCCAATTTTTCACTTACTTCATTTTACCCACTTACCTTAAGAGCATGATTCTCTCAACTCTTATCCAAAAATAGGGATGATTCTCTGAACGCTAATTCAAAGTTACCTACTTACACTTAGAAAACCTATGATATGGTATTGGTATGTTTTACGGAAATAGTGCAATATATATATATATATAAAGACTACATCCCATTTTTCTAACAATAATTCACCTAGTTTTAAGATAATTTTCTAAAAACACTTCACTAGTTTTAAGATAATTTTCTAGAAACACTTCACCTTGAATGAAATTGAGCCCATCTAGCATCAAACTATCAGATAATGCTTCTAGTAAAGCATATTACGAATTATGAACCACCAAACAAAATATAGGTGGTTTACCAATTAACAGTGTTATATATGGTTGATAAGCTTCAATATTAATTGGATATAGCAATATACGAAACACTTTCAAAAACGCTTCCAAGAAACTGTAATACAAAATGAAAACAGTCAAGCATAACAATTCATCAAGTAGACACTATACTGAACAGTCATTTTTTTATATGAAACAGAAAAGGATTTTATTAATGAAGGAAATTACAACTACAACCAAGTGGACAACAGGTCCACAACAATACAAATGAGACATAAGTTGAAGCAAACAGATTCAAACAGGGAAAATCAGAGTACAACAACTTTCTAATCCTTTTAAATTAAGAAACAAAGAACACCCTTTATACTTTTTCCATTATAACCGTATCGATAGTCATTAATCATAACCATTGTGTTAACTGATTCCATTATATCAACAATCTAGCTAGAAGCATTAAATATTATTTGATAGAAAGGAAATGTTAACCATTCACTCATTGCCACGCCAATCTTTCAATAAATCATTGTTATTTCCTACAAACTATGATCTCTATGACAGTATACAAGCCCTAAAATAGAAATCCATAAACAAATTACAAACAAAAAGAGAAAAGTACGGACCTCAACTCCAAGAATATCAGCATCCTCAGCAAGGAAAAGATTCAAATGACTAGTTAGATTAAATGGCCCATAAGCCAGCTTCCACCACCTCTCTTTCCCAGCTTAGAAATAAAAGAGACCGCCCTCTCAAACTGTAAATGACAATGACACCATTGCCCACTCTATTCACAGGTCTCCCAGTTAAGGGCTCGGCCTCACAAACAAGATCTACCACTTTTCCCTAAAACATAATTTCTTGTATTATTAAACAAAACTACACAAATTTCAACCTAACCCTCCAAAAATATATATATAATTTATTATGAAAATGGTAAAAATCTCACCAATAACTCGGAATAAACCCAGAAATATTCTCTTTAAGAACCAGAATTTCATCGTTTACAAGAAAAGTTACGAAGAGAAACCAAGAAAAAACACTGACTCGCTCCACATTTATAAGACAAACAGAAGAAAGAAAATTATCTATAGAGGGAATTAACAAGAGTTACAAGAGAAAGAAAAGGAGCAAATCCTGCACGGAACAGATGGGGATTGTGGACCGTTTTGGAAGGAGACGACAGCTGGGTTTCTGACGGCGACGGCACTTGATTAAGCTTCGTCTTCCTTTGCAGGAGTAGCTGGCTCGACTCAGAACCCAAAAGCTGTTAGATTTTATTTTATCGTTCTTCGAAATTGGATAGAGAAAACGACGTCGTGATGTCAGTAACACTACGAAATGAAAGGGAACAGATAGAGACGACGGCGCTTTGCTTGAAGCTTCGTCTCTTCTCAGAACCCCAAAATCTGTTAGGTTTTGTTTTATCTTTTCGGAAATTGGATAGAAACGACGTCAGTTAATTTCAGAAACACTACGCGCTTAACGGCCGTGACCAAGGCGACGGCGATTGGCGGTAGCCGGCTCCTCCCAGAAACCCAAAATTTTATTTTCTTTTTCGAAATTGGATACAAACGGTGTTGTTCGATTACAGTAACACTACAAAAGGGCACTCAACGGAGGTGAGGTAGACGACTGCTGCCTTTACGGCAGCGACGGCGCTTGGTTGAAGTTTCGTCTACTTTGGAAGCAGTGGCTAGATACTCTCAGTCGGTCAAAACCTGTTGGGTTTTGTTTTATCCTCTATTAGGGAGGGGAAAGGAAACGATGTCGTTTTTTTTTCTCTCAGAAACACTACAAAATGGCGTCGTTATGATGTGTTTCTGAATTTCTGATACAACATTAATGGCGCTTCTTTGAGTTCCTTGTTTTGTTTTCTGTAGAACTGTAAACGTAGCCCTTTTCATGTGGATAATACTTTTTAATGGATAAGCAAGAGTGCTGATCCAGTACCAAGACCCAAAAAGGGTAAACTGGGGTCTTAAAACTTTCCTTAAAGCCCCTACTGTTAAGGTTTCTGTTAACTATATCACAAACTTTAGGATATTGACAAAATTACCCTCTTACTTAAGCAAAAGAAATAAACCCCCTACTGTTAAGGTTTTTATTAACTATATCACAAAGTTTAGGATTTTGATAAAATTAACCTCTTACTTGAGTATAAACAAATGGGACAATTTTAAATACTACCCTCATGTTTTAGTCTAATCTCAGGTAGAAAGCAAGTTTGGTACTTTAATCAACTAAACCTCTGAGATTTATAAAAAATATCAATGGCTCTTTACACAGTAACAGAAAGGAAAAAAAAACTATTATGCCTCCTGATTCAGTCTTACTTAAATGCACATATTAAACACTATGTAAAAAGGCAAAAATACCCTTGAGACAAATTAAACATAAAAAGGCCTTCACCATACACATATAAACTTAAAATTTCAAATTAAAAGAAAAAATTAAAGTTATACGTATTAGTTACATTATAAAAATAAAAATCGTCTCAAAATTATTCAAATCATTCACTATATCTCTAGATTTTTTTAAAAAGAAAACATAATTAGAAAAATCTGTTGAAGAAAAAAATAAAAGGACTTTCAAAATTATAGACAAAGTTCATTAAAGCCTGATAAACTTCTCGACAAGAAATCAAATCAGAAAAACATGATCATTCAAGCTCAACAAGCTTCATTCAAAATCAAAATCCAAACCACAATCACAATAAACTCCATAAGAATTTTCACAAGCATACAAGTACGTAAAAAACAAAAAACATTGCAATGAATGTGATTCTATTCCTTCACGAACTGTTTCCTTCACAAAAAGTACAAAAACAAGTCTAACCACAAGCACCTTCATCCACAAACACCTTCCTTTACAAATATGTTTAAACACTAAAACAGTCACCATCACGAAAAGTACAAAAACAACTATATCAAGCAAAAAAAAAAAGGAAAAAAAAAAAGACTTCAGATTATCAATATCCAGGAGCCAAGCAGCCATTTTCTTCTTTTAGACTTTTTTCAAGCCAAAAGCCAAAAAGTTGTTTACTCTCCATACTA